>CAUYQV010102935.1:0-23549 GCA_963574575.1 Galagoides demidoff
CTCCTGCCTCCGCCTCCCAAGTAGCTGGGACCACAGGCGCCCGCCACAACGCCTGGCCATTTTTTGGTTGCAGCCATCATTGTTGTTTGGTGGGCCCGGGCTGGGGATTCGAACCCGCCACCTTAGGTGTACGTGGCTGGCACCTTAGCCAATTGAGCCACAGGCGCCGAGCCATAACCATCTGGATTTACTGTTTTAAGGAGTGGAATTAGAGACCTTCTCTGGAAGGGAGGGGTGGGTGTAGAAGAAGAAAAACACCAGGATTACTTTTGTTAACATTTCTGATAAGAAAAATAGCCATGGCATGAATGGCAAATGATGTTCTGGCTAAAGAGTCAATGGCCTCTACAGTTTGAGCCAATCAGATCATAATAGAAGTTTCCCCTTTTCATAGAAGTGAAGTTCATGGACAAGACTGAACTCTGGCACACTGGCCTAACATATGGATCTTGAAACTAGAAACAGAAGGGTGGAAATGCTCAGATAAATTTATTTTATTTGGGTCTCTGCTTTCCCTATATTGGTTCATGTCACCTGCCTCATCACTGCCATTAGCTAATGGAGAACCAGATTGGGCTTGTTTACTTGGGAACAAAGAACCACCAGGTGATAACACGTGTTGGCTTGTGGCTGTACACTCCCTTACAGAGCCTGGACATCCCATGATAATAATGGACCAAAAAAGCAAGAAAAAATGCTTCAGAAGAAAAATAATATTTACGGATCATGTTTTATTGATTAGGTACATTAAATATATGCAATTTTAGTGTTGCCCCCTATTTAGGATCAAACACATTAACAAGTCCTACATTTGTAAGTCCCCTCAAAACAAATCAATTAAATTTTATTATATTTTACTGTGATTTTTTCTCCAAGTCCATTCCCCTTTTCCTTGGTGGACTGAGCTGGGTCTGCTAGGTACCTGCTCTGTGTTTTGCTGATTGGAGAACGGAACCTATGTGGCACTGTCTACCTGCCAGAAATATCCAACATTCATTCTGAATATTTTCCTTTTGGAGATGTGGAACTGTTCCTCACCTGTTTGTCTAATTTCCATCTTTCCCAGGTTCCAGAATACTCTTTCAATGTAAGAAATATTTGTTTTCAAAGCAAGGAAACAGATAAAATTTCTGTTCAATGCACCCACTATGAATTTATGTAAATATGTGTCTACCTATAAATGAGCCATCTTGAATTAAATACAGATTTTTTTCCTCAATGTTTCAAAGCATAAATATATTTATTAATTCATCTTGGCCAACACATTTATTTTGTATTGCCAAGCACTGTAAAAATCGAGTAGTGGTTTCCCTTTAAACATTTCTCCAGTTCCAAGCACTGTGATTTGTTGAACTCTCAACAATCACTGTCTGGTTGATTAAGTAATTTACATTTGGACATCCTCACCAAGGGGCCTGGGGCTTGGGAATTTCCCCTTGAATTCTAGGAAGTTGTTCTTTGGACATGATGTTTACTTCCTTTGATGTCACAATTTCTCTTGATAAATGCAAACATTTATTTTTAACATGGTTGTTAAAACATTCAATATTCAGTTTCAATTCTTGTGTCACATACTGGTGAAGTAGGAAGGTCAGCTCACGGGTCAATATACTCAAAGACTGAATGCTGAGTTAGTAAACAGGGAACTTAATATTTATTAATGTGTTTGGAAACATAAGAGGAGTTTTTGAAAAAGAGAAACTGAAAAGCTGTCTAATATAGAGTATTAGTAAAACAAAATTCATGTCAATAGAATTTCCTTATTATTTACACTTTTGGGGATTGGCACATTTTTATTAGTTACATCCAGTAGTTTCATTGAAACCCTTTGTGGCATTTCATTCTCATAGGAATCCCACGAGGTATGCTTTGTTGTCTGATTTCAGAGATTTTACCACTCAGAGAAGTTGAAAACTTTTCAAGTCACACAGCAATTTCTCAGATTCTGAGGCCAGTCATGAGAACATGCAATTTTCTTTCTTTTTTTTTTTTTTGAGACAGAGCCTCAAGCTTTCCCCCTAGGTAAAGTGCTGTGGCATCACAGCTCACAGCAACCTCCAACTCCTGGGCTCAAGCGAGTCTCCTGCCTCTGTCTCCCAAGTAGTTGGGACCACAGGCGCCTGCCACAACGCCCGGCCATTTTTTGGTTGCAGCCATCGTTGTTTGGTGGGCCTGGGCTGGATTCGAACCCGCCACCTTAAGTGTATGTGGCTGGCGCCTTAGCCACTTGAGCCACAGGCGCCGAGGCGCAATTTTCTAACTGTGCAGGTTTTGGAGTCAAAGTGGGGTTGGTCACCTATTTTGTGCTTTCTTGGACAGTTTCCCTTTACAACTGCTCCATTTGAAGGATGATATTCATCCTAATTTCACTACATTCAATTAAATCACACTTATCTCCCTGCTCAAACCCTCCCTCACTGCCATTGTCTAACACTACACATCCAACACGTTTGTCTCCTTCAGCTCTTTATCCTCTCATTCAGCCACTCTTGTAGAACCTGGAACAGAATTAAGTTCCTGTGGTTGTGAAGTTTTTGTCTGGGTAGGAGAGAGAGAGCCA
Organism: Galagoides demidoff; assembly: GCA_963574575.1. Taxonomy (NCBI): domain Eukaryota; kingdom Metazoa; phylum Chordata; class Mammalia; order Primates; family Galagidae; genus Galagoides; species Galagoides demidoff. The sequence continues at coordinate 2,561 of CAUYQV010102935.1, forward strand.
ATAAACACATCCACACAGACACGTAAAGTAAGGTCAAATATTAACAAATGCAATGAAGAAAGATTATCTAGGGTAAGGACCCAGAGCAGTGGTTCTCAACCTTCCTAATGCAGCAGCTCTTTAATACAGTTCCCGTGGGTGGTGACCCACAGGTTGAGAACCGCTGACTTAGAAAATAAAAACGTTTACTAAAGACATTACATATATAGTACATTAGAAAGAATATTTCTCACAAATCTCTGCATGATTCATATTACATTTGTGGCAGATTGAGGATGGTAGCAAATTCTTTGTTACTCCTCTAAAGATGTGGAGACTAATTCCTCCCCTTTTGAATTCTGGGCTGGACTTACGGACTTTCTTGATGTACAGTGGAACGGAAGAGACAGTCTACTAGGTCCTGGTCTAAGCTTTAAGTTGGCTGGCACCAGTACCTTGTTCTCTGAGAGACCTGAGCTACCTTTCTATGAGGTGGACTAAGGCTTCCACACTGGGAGAAAGGTCAGTCCCAGGCCAGTCCCGGCCTGCAGCCAGCAGGTGAAGGGACCATGTGGGTGGCCGCCCACTCAAGCATCCTGCTAGGCCAGATTGACCAGCTCTAAGAGAGAACCACCCAAGAGAGCCCAGCCATTCCACAGAAAAGTAAGAGACAATAATAAGTGTTTACTTCAGGACACTGAATTTTGGGATGTTTTTGAAACCACCCTTACAAATTGAGGAAAGGGTACAAGGTGAGAACTAGAGTAAGGGCCCCAGACCTGTGAAGAAACAGGCTTAGCTGTAAATAATGATAATCATCCCCACTGTCCCCTTGTTTGCTCATACTCACTGCCCCATTCACTTCCACCAGATGGCTGTAAAGATTCTTAACTTTCTCCACATAGCTGGTAGTTGTAGATAGCCTCACCTTTTCTCCATAGATAACATCACCTTTGGAACCCTAAGGGCGCTTTCTAAGATCCCTTCCAGGCAGCTGATTAGCTGACCAGCCCACACCAGGGCCCTGATCCAGAAACTGACTCAACTGGAATTGTGACCCCAGGGGCTTAAGGCAAACAAGATGATTTCCGCACCCCTTTAATTCTGCCCCCACCCTGGCCAATGAGCAAACCTCATTACCCAGTCCCTTGCCTATCAAACTATCCTCAAAAACCCATCTCCTCAAGTCTCAGGGAGGTGGGTTTGAGAAATTTCTCCCCGTCTCTACTGTAAACCCTGCTGTCCGTTTCTGGATATTGGCTTCCTTTTGGCCTGACGAACCTGGTTGATGGCAACCTTCCCTTTACAGATGAGAAAAACAAAGGACAAAGGGATTGGTTAAATAATTTCCTTGCCAAGTGGTAGAATCTGAATTCAAACCCAGGCAGGCTGCCTTCCCAGCCATCATTTTAAATTCTACCCCACAGGGCCTAGAGTGAGACCTGCATTTCCGAGCTGTGCACCCCTCTCCCCACCCACTAAACTTGGTAGGAGCGCTGGGTAGGGGCTGACTAGTGCGCATGCGCATTTGATTTGCTCCATTGAATCACAGCGGTTAAAACTCAGGCCACATTTCCATCGCAATACGTGTCTGCCCAGCCAGGGGTGCTTGCACAGAGGGACCTTGTGGTGTCCTTGGCCCAGAAGTATTATGTTGTCTATGACCTTTTGTGGATTGGAATCTTAAGAAAAATAAAAAGGACATGGAGGAGATTGACCTGTACTAATCTATAATCCTTTCATTGTGTTATAAAATTATGAGAATTATTCAAGTGAAATAGGACGTCACACGGCATTTTGATTAAATAAAAGGGAAGGAGCACAAAGGAACTTTCTTAAACGAAGGGCGAATAATTGTCACAAAATCAAAATTTCTTGGCGTGCAAATAAATACGTTCCATCCCTTGCCTAATACAGCGAATGTATATTCGGATGGGAAGGGAGGGAGCAGATGTCTGTAGCATGATAGCCTTAACCAGCAAGTTCTCAGGCCAGATGTCCCTTCCTTGGCAAGGAAGGACAAACAATTACGAGTTACCAAGCCAGCCCCGGGGACAGACTTACAGACACTATTCTGTTTAGCCCTTCCCAGGCTGAATATTCTGTCTACACAATAGGACAGCGTAGCATAACTCAGAGGAAAGAAGTTCAGAGATGCCACATGTTTCCCTCCTCAAGCCTTCCCGGGGAAACTCCTGGTACTCTTGAACCCTTCCTGTCAGACTATTATACAATCCAGTGCTTTTTCCAAGCAGGAAATACGATGTTCCAAAGACAACTTGACCTCCTATTGGAAAATGTTCTGGGGAAGGGGGGGGGGTGGCACAGAGAGGGAGGGGGAGACAAAACAAGCATGGCCTAACTATGCTTCATTCACAGACCCAATCACAAATACAAACAAGTTAATTTTGTTAAGAACGCACGATAATGTTTCACTCAAGGCAAAAGTCCCAATCACAGATTCTCCTCTGGAGCGCTCCTTATGCATCCTTGAGTTTTTAAAAGTTCAAGTGCTGCATACAAAAATCAACATAATTACGGAAAACAGTCCTTAAACAAGAATATCCTGTTTTGTTTCCTGCCTACTCACTGGGGTGGCTCATCTCGGTCCTTGACTACCTCCAACTTCAAGAAGCAAACATCCAGACGGCTTGCTGGCTTGCTGTCACGGTGTGACACACAGTGCCCGGCAGTGGGGCCGTGGGCCCCGCTGTGTAAGCCGACAATTGCCCTATTGTTTACTTTCCAGTCGGAAAAGCCAGGCTGCTTCTCTTCACTATGTATGGTCTCCATAATCCTAACAGTCATGTTCACTCAGCGGTGAGCCCCAATATATGTTTCCCGTAGGACTTTCAAATACACGAGATAGATTAGCATCTCTGCGGCCTGATGCAATCTGTGATAGATTCAACAGCAATCAACATTTTAAAGTGTGGTCAGTACTAAATTATTTGTGGAAGAGCGGATTGTGTTCCTGAGGCCGAAAAAAAGAAATGAGTAATAACTTTGGGGTAGTACAGACACGGGGCAAGGGATAGTGCGACACCCCTGAACCTCTTGGCCTGCTGGCACTTCATTCTGTTTAAAGGGAGGGGGGGAAAAAAGCCCAATTGTGTGCTGATGAATTAGAAAACTTCATGAACATTCAAGAAATACACATGCCACTACAAATTAACCATTAGCGGGCGAGGTATTCATCCTCCCTGTCAGATGCTGTGGGAAGTACACCTTATTAGCATCGGAGCCCAAAGAAGTCATCTATCAGTCCACATTCGCTTATCGGACAGAAAAGAACAGGCAATCTCAGTTCTGGAAAAATAAATAGTGTTGTTCTCCCTGTCCCCATTTCGGTCCCCAAATTGAAAATCACCAAATGAAAGTCTATTTCCCCTCGGCTTCCAGTTTGTCTCTCTGTTTACAATGGAATGTGGTTTTGCATTTTAAATCAGTTCCGTCATAACCCTGAAAGTGATCGCAGGGCTGCTGATTCTGTCTCCAGTTGCCACCCCCCCTCCACCTCTCCACTTTGAATTTGAATGGGACCAGCAGATTCTCTAGGGGCCACGCTTGTGGCCCTTCCGAAGCAGCCTTTCTGCTCCTTCCAGCTGGTTTCCGGGCCTGTTTCATGGGGATTTGCGGTGAGTGGCAGTTCTGGAATCAGTTTCCAGTCTGTCAGGTTGTGGTGAGGCTTAGTGGGGTTTCTTTGTTATACTGGCCACTAGTAGTCGATTCCCTTGAAAATATCTGGTTTTCTCTTTTGTCCCTTAAAGGGGGGTGGGGGGAATAGCAGCTCCCAACTCCCCACCCTACCCCTTAAACACAAACACAAAACAAACACAGCTATCCCTTGGAAATCTTAGGGGTAAGGCCGAGAAGAGAGAGAGCCCCAGATGTTCTCAACATCCCAATTTAATTTTGATGTCAGACTATAAAAGATCTTGGGAGGGCCCCATTTCCCGTACCTGGGCTGCTGACACGCTGTTTTATTAAAGCATCAGGGATAAATTTTACTACCGCTTTGTCGTGTTAAAACAAAATAAACTCACACATATAAAACGGGAAGTTTGGGGGCACAGTGTTTCTTTTTCATTCAAAACAAACCTGGGAAGTAAGAAGTAAGTACCCAGTTTAGTAAAACACAACAAACAAAGACCTGGGAGTGGGTTAAAATGGAGTTTTCCGCGGACGCAGAGGGAGAATTGGCCCTTTCTGCACACGTCTGAAGCCAGAGCTTAACAGAGTTTTGTGTTTCATGAATCAGTTCAGGGAAAAAATAAAAGAGAGAGAGAGAGAAAAAAAAAACACAAGAACGTAAGGCTGCCAACGTTTTATATTGCCAAGTTAGGCTATTAAAAAAGAACCCAACAAGTAAGGCTAAAATCTTACATCATTTCTTAAAAGAAAGGACGTGTTAACATCAGTGGGGGTTGGGGGCAGGAGGAAGCCATAATCTCAGAGTACAAGACGGGCTTTTCAAGAAAGAGGAGTTGGCAACCTGCACACCAACAGGCCACAAAGGCCTTCCGAAGCGGCTTGTTCCTGAAGCCCGCCAAGCTCCTTCCCACCTTGCTGCCTTTGCCAGCCAGCCCGGCCTCTAACTGGAAATGCATCCCCTGGGACCTGGACAGAACGTCCGCTCCATGCTAAACACAGGGCTTCTCCAGCCATAGGGTCCAAATCCCCTGACCCCAACCCCCCTGCGCCCAGAAACCCTCAACTTTTGCATTTTCATTTCTTTGCTTTCTCTTCCCTTGCTGTATTTTTTCTTCAAGTGCTTGTTACTACCTGGCTGCCAGCTATCCATTTGCTGGTGATCTTGTCTTCCCATCACTATATAAAGCCCGGGAAATCACGGGCTCCTCATGCTTCCTTCACCTCTTTTCCTCCGTTACCTGAACCGCTGCCTGGCCGGTGTTAGTAGCTCAATGCAGGCTCATTCCATGTATCCACGCGTATAATATCATGGTCCTTATTTTGCTTATTTTATTGTGAACGAAGAAAAAAAAAGTCCACAGATCCTGCATTGTTTGGTACATGGAAACCATTGCTTTAAGAAAGAGACCGAGGAGGCCCTGGGTAATTGGTTAGTGCAGTTCTTACAGCTGCCAATTTTACATGGGGGAGAGTCATGTTTCCTGGGACAGGCAACCAGCCGATAGTGGGGTGAAATCACGCCTGGCTGATTTAAGGATAAGAAATATTCTCAAAACAGAGTTAGCCTTTTTCGGAATATAAAAAGATTCACCCTCTTCCTCCCTCCCCAAATTACCTAATTATGTAGATTAAGCCTTGCTTCTTAGCCTCTGGGGCTCTTTACAGGTTTTGAGTTGTGTGTGTGATTTTAGTCTTTGGAGAGAATGTTCACCTGGGCTCTTACAGTGTAAGTATCCCTTGGATATTTGACTAAAAGAAGGTAACATTAGCCTCCAGGAGACAGCACAATGAACTATTCTCTCTCATAATTATTTGCTAGGAAGTGGCAGAACCGGGAAGTCAGGTTCACGGCCAAGGCTCACCACCAAGCAGAGTGGGTCACTGTAAAAAAACCTACTTCTGACATGTGTGCACAGTGGAGAGTTTGTCAATATAGACAGTAGTTTTCAAAGTATAGATTTCCAATTTTTTATGCCATTTGGGGTCCTGGATAGGTGGTTCTGATTTTTTTCCTGAAAAAGTACTACTTTGAAGTATCAGGGCTCAGAACATTGTTGGGGTTCAGAAAAACAATGCTCCCCAACACGGTGCTCTGACATGCCGGGTGCTTTGAACTAAAGCAGCAGCCTCAGAGCCCGGGTTTCTCAGGCCTCCTCCCACTCCTTGGCTCTGGTCCCTCTGCTCTTCCAGAGCACACGCAGTTTCCACAGTCTGAAGTTGTGACCAAGGGAAGACCCCCCAGAAGGAGTGCAATTGTCTTGGGCCTCCGCCCTATAATGTCATCAAACAAGGAAGAATAACTCCCGGAAGGAAGACTGGAGTTGACAGCGTGCCCAGAGCCTGGACAAGTTTGGTCCCAGGCTATCATCTGCTCTTCAAGCTCATTCATTTCCCCTAAAAATCATTTACTCTTCCTCTGAAAGTGCCTGCAGCCCCCGCTTTCCTCTCCCTCACTGAGAGGGGCTTTGAGCTCCAACCATCTGGCCCTTCTTTGAGTTTCAGGCTTTGAATGACACACGGACATTTGCTCCTTAATAAACGTGTGTGTACCCTTTCCTCCCATGGACGAATCTATTGGTAGTTTGTTGTATAGACTCAGATTCTCAAAGTCTTTACGAGACAAAGAAAAGTTCCTTTGGCCTTAACTACATGAGACCCCCAAATATGGTATCTTGGTATACCGAGTTTTTTTTTTTTTTGTGGTTTTTGGCCCAGGCCTGGGTTTGAACCTGCCACCTCTGGCATATGGGTCGGTGCCCTACTCCTTTGAGCCACGGGCGCTGCCCTATACTGAATATTTTAAGCTGAAAAACATAGAGAAAAGTGAAGAAGCAGGAAGGCCCCCTCCGACCATCTGCTGCCTTGACCCTGAACCGGGGCCATCAGAAAGTTCTCTAACTCACCTTCCTAAAAGTAGATCATAAGCCCCTCAGCTGACAGGTGTCCCGCCTCGTACCTGGAGGCTGAAAGGAATCTGAACAAACAGGCCACGTTCCTTCCCCGTTATTATTTTTAGGTCACACTTCCTTTCTGTGCAGTCACATGTCTACATGACAGTGCTTTCTTCATCAACCCTTTCCATAAAAACACACAGGGTTTATGTGTGTGTGTGCGCATGTGTGTCTTTGAGTCTTCATTTCTGAAGGCTGCATGCCATATATAACTTTAGTGGAATAAATTTGTTCTATTTTTCTTTTGTCCCAGGGTTCCCAGCCATGCATCTTACCATGGGTGAGGAAAAGATATCACTTCATTATTTATACAGTGCATGTAAGCTTATACCATTATTCTGGAAATAAGACAATCAGAGGAAATTGATTTACAAAGATGCTGCAAACCAATGATGGGGGATCAAGGACAATGTCCAACGTGGGGTGGCTGAGGTCTGCTACTCATTCAGGAGTCTGCAGTGGAGATCCCAGGACCAGTGACAAAAGCCAATAAAAAGATAAGTGTTTTTTTCACCAAGATCGGTTTTCCCAGTTCTCTGCCTATAATACCCGGCGGAGACTGGAAGGTAAATTTTTCCCTTGCTTCTTGCTTTCTGAATTTAGATTAGCAGGGGAAAAAAAAATTGCTGTTTTTCTCTTATGAATCTGCCTTTTGTTATAGGGATGTCAGCTGTGAAGCTTGCTATGATGAGCAAAAGATAGTATTTCGTCTCCCCTCCCTATCCATGAGGGGTTCATCCCAGCACGGAGCTTCTCCTCTGAAAAACAGAACGAGCCCAGTGTACCTAATGCAAGTTGAAGCGCAGATTTTTCTTTTAAAATTAGGTCCAGGATCTGCTTTTGCTACCACACTTCTGAGTCGTAGGAACAGGTAGTAACAAGATGGTATACAAACAAATGGGAACTCGCAGTAGATGAAGAAAAATGAGCTTAGAGCACTTCCATCCCCCTGTGCGTGAAGGCATGCATATGCATCTGTCGTGTGTGTATACAGACGGTGCCAAAAATGTGTACACATTTTAAGAAAAGTGTATTGAAATACACTCCATATACCGATAACGTTTGTTATCTTCTATATTGGACCTTGTATCTCTTATAATTACACAAGTCAAACATGACTCGAGTATGACAATTTTAACACAAGTTAAAAACATGTATACTTTTTTGGTACCCTGTGTACGATGGGGCCAATGCAGCAAAGCTGTTGTAAGGATGACGGTGAAGCAAGTGGAAAGTGTGGATCTTTCCAAGTTTCCTTCATATTCTCCGTCTTTCTCTCCTTCTTTTATGCTATAGAATGGAAACGAGCCGGGGGTTTAGAAGCCTCTGCTGGTTAATCCATCATATCTGACAAGTGAATTCCCAGAAACAGAGTATTAGACTTTCTCACGAAGTGACGTTTTGACTGGAATCTTTTAAATCGAAGTTTATTAAGTACCGAGAGGAGGCTCATTCCATGGTGGGTCCTTAAATAATGGTGGTCACGACTGTTGCTATGAATTGCTCCCATTAAGAAACCAAGGATTCCAACATCGCAGCGGCTCATTCCATCAATACCATTGCAATGGCTACATCAGAGAATGCTTTAAAAGACATAAAGACAGAAGGTGGTTGGACAGATGCTTACACGGAAGGGTAAGAAGGAAATGTTAAGTGGCTTGAAAAAATACCAGGACAGTGAGGTCTGGTCCATCACCTACCCAATGATGTCTTATTTTAGGCTTGTACATCATAAAGATTAATGGCTTAATAACTTCATTGATATTTGAAATAAAAATGCAGCTACCCACTACCCAGGCACAATGATGGAGGCCGTCATTTTTGGTAAACGTGGATTGTGGACAGAGTAGCTGGTGAAAAGGCTCTTAAGTATTCACGTAGGACAAAAACCTTCCTGGCACTAAGAAGTCTCAATTGGCTTTGAGGCTGCCCTGTGGTTTACTGTGTGCTTTAAATCAGCTCCAAGACTACACTCCATGCCATTGTGTCTGTTAGAAAATCATTATGGTGCAATTAAAAGCAGTGTTGTTTCGCAGACGGACATGGGATTGTCCCGTGTCTGACGGCTGTGCACTCCCACTGTGTCTCCTGTCATTGTCTCCACTTGTGTTGGTCAAGAGACACAGCTGTCGGGAAAAACACTCAACAGATGCCAGTGTGGGGGATGCATCATCCTTCTGGGATGCCCCCAGACACTCGAGCTCGGGACTTCCATAAAGGCAAGCGTGCAATGGAATCCTTTCCAGCTACACAGGCCTGGAATGTTCAGTGGCAAAATTAATCTTCCTCCAGAAATGAAGCAGCATCGAAGTGCCCTTAGGAAATGAAGGGCACAATATGATGCTAAAATGGACAGCCGTTCATAACTTTCCACTATTATGGATTAAGAACGGCAAGAGATACAGAACGCCTTGGAAACCATCTTGTTAGTCTCTGTTCCTAGGATTCCTGGGTGGAGAGATCACCGCTTATTTTTTTTAGGATGAGAGTGAGGCAAGATTGGTCAGTTCCCTCATTTTTCTTAAACAGCTCTTGAAAGATTGGCTTCGTATTTTTAAAAAGAGCAATTTGACCTTGGGTTCAGTCACGAAATGACTCGCTGAATGATGTAGCCTGTGATGAAATTAGCCTGAGTGGTTCAAGAGTTAATTAGGTGGTTTCTTTCTAAATTTCATGTAGCATTTTAACATGAAACACTTAAGCCTTCATTATTTATACAGTGCGTATATGTTTATAACATTATTATGGAAATAAGAAAATAAGAGGAAATTGATTTACAAAGATGCTGGAAAATGCTTTTAAGTTGCACACGGTGGGTGGGGACAGTTTGCTTTTCTTTGTATGTCCCGGACCAACTCCCCCCAGCCCCATTGCTTTGGGACTGTTCTAATTGTGCTGGATTATTCAGGATTCAGAATCTGAGTTCCAGATTTCCTATAACTGACTCACTTTCCTTTCTTTTAGTTACACGGCCCCTTTGCCATTTTAGAGCCTCAGCTCTGTCCAGTCAACAGTCTGGAATGCTTGGGCTGTGTATCCTTTCAATGCAGTGACAAGACAATACTGAATAATGGGTAGATGTCCTGCTTCTATGTTCCAGAAAGTGTCCTGGGTGTGCTTGTCGGCCAGCTCAATTTGCCCTCCAATGCCGGGGACTGATATTTGGCTATCTTTAGTTCCAACTGCATCCGAGTAAAGGCCTATATCATCTTAAAAGCCGGCAACGTGGGGATAACTGTATCCCACAGGGTTAAGTTTAATTTTGTCAAAATTGTTGTCTTTCCTTTCTCATGTTAGCAAAATTGTGTCCTGCAGTTCACAAAGATTTATATTTCTTCTAAAACATGACACTCTGACATTTCGTGTTTGTCTATTCATGTCCCAGAAGAGGTAACCACATGCTTTATATGTTTTCTGTTAATATATTTGCAAGTTGGTCTCAATGGTTGGTCTCCAAAAGATTTCCAGTGGATAAAACACAAGGAATGAAAAGCTGTAAAAAGGAGGCTTTTTAGAAAATGCATAAGGAGCCCGGGAACAGTGGGGGAGGCTGTAGGAATCATGAAAAACGACATAGTATGGATTTGAAATGCATTGTGAGTGTTTTGGAACAAAAAGCATGCACCTTTTCAAAGAGCGTGGTATAGGTGAGGCATTAGGATAAGTACTGTACGTGTATTATTTGATTTGATCTGATTTGATCCTCACTCATATATGAGGCACTATTATTCCCAGTGTACTGGTGGGAAAATAGCCGCACTGCTGATAATTTGCCCAAAGTCACACAGTAAGATGATTTTCTAGAATCTTCTAATTTCTTATAAAGGTATAGTTGTTTGTTCTCTAAACAAGAGTAGGACTTTGTGTCTAGAAGACCTTCCACGATGCTATTACTGGATGTAGGAGCTAATTAATAAGAAAAGAGTAAAATATTGTTTGTATAATGAAATGTATCTTTACACCTCTTAAAATAGTACAATTCCTACCAAAAAAGAAGCTTGGGAGATGTAAAAATATGTGGTCTTTTGAAGGATTCAGGGATTTTTGTAATGAGTAGAAAGTTAGTAAACGACTTTCTCCAGAAACTGGTTTATTGTGTGATTAACACAGCATTAATTTTATGATTTATATTGAAGAAAATTTCTTTTATTCATCTGTTGAGTGAAATGAGTCTGTAGCTATAACCACTAGGAGAATCTTATAGATCCTCTTCCTAGCGTGTAGCTATAGCATGGAGAAGGGAGTCTGTTCCCAGCTGGGAAGAGTGTGGGAAGGACAGTGTGACAAGATACATTCTCAGCGTGAGTGTGCCATGAAGTGATTGGCAGAACATAATCTATACAATTAAACTCTGCTTTGTCCTAAAACTTAGGGGATAGTAACCTCTGAAGTCTGCCTTATCCCAAAAAGAAATGACTAAAGGGAAGCCTGAAAGTGACATCTAGATTTCCATTTGTTTTTATCGCAAGTGTCTTCAGGTAGGTGAAAGGAAGTTACAGTTGTGATGCTCTGTGGTTACCTCTAACATCTTGCCACAGTAATCGTCTCCAATATGATTCTTCAATGGCACCTCAAATGCTTATGTGGGCAGACTAACCCACAGGGCAGCGAGGCACCATGAAAGCGCCTGAGGCTTAAAGGTAGAGCAAGCCCATTGTCTGATGCTGGTGGCTTGCAGTCTCGAGTGTTCTACTATAAATCTGAGCCATGGAGGGAGTAGGATTGTACAGCTCTAATTGCCATCTGAGATTCTTCTCCTGCTTCATGCAAGTCGATGAGAAGGGTCTAATTTTTGGGACAGTCTTGAAACCCTACCTTAGGCATCCATTATTAGTCCAGTTCAGTTCAGAATCAGTATGAGCTTTATCACCAGTTATGAAGTTCACATCCCTGTAAGTAAGAGGGGGATCAATAGCAAAGGGAAACGAGCAAATTGTAGGCTTTGCAATAAATGTAAGGTATTAGGTGGACATAATTTAAACAGTTGTTTTTCTTTTCCTGGGGAATAAACACATAATGGGAGAAAAATGAGGTTCTAAAGGGATTGTGCATTCCTAAATATTTTACAGCTGTGTTAAACGCAATGTTATACTTCGGGTCCCATGCGGAATCTTTGCCGATGATTATTTACTCACCAACTGAAAACCCAAAAGATGCTATTGGAGGTTGTTTTCGTGTGGTTTCAGTGTTGGCCCCTCTGTCAGTGTTTCGCTGCCTGATTGCAAAGAGCAGCTCTTTGCATGGGAGAAGACGGACGCGGGTGATTTAAGCAGGGCAACATACCACGGTGCTTTTCCTCAGCTGGCATTTAATGATTTACCTTTTAACATAGTTCGTCTTTCCTAACTCTGAGTTCCTACAGAAGCAGCGGCTATCATGGCTGCAATAATATTGAACTTCCCGCCCATGACCTATGAGAGCTTCTTATGGAGCGTTCGTTACTAGACCCAGATGGCCTTAAGCTTGACAAGTGAAGGAAAGAGACAGCGTAGTTCCCATCCGTGATGTCCTGGGCAGGATGGCTAATTATGCCAGATGAAGATTTTCAAATCAAAACTCCTTGAGTTAACATCACGCTGCAACTTTGGAGGACAAAACAGAGTGCTTCATCTCCTTATCAAAAGAACTCTGTGAAGACTCAGAAAACGTGGAAACTCAGGCTGAGGTGAAATCAATCCACAGGGGAGAAGTGGCAAGATGAGAGGTAACCACAGAGCAGGGGTCCTCAAACTTTTTAAACAGGGGTCAGTTCACTGTCCCTCAGACCGTTGGAGGGCCGGACTGTGGGCCCCGGATGAGTTGCCTGCTAAGCAGGACAGGCAACGGTGGCAAAAACACCTGGTGGGCTGGATAAATGTCCTACGTGGGCTGCAACTGTAACTTCTTTTCACCTACCCTAGATACACAACCTTAAAATAAAAAGGAAAGTATTAGGGAAATACTTCCAAATCTGGAAGATAAACTTATTTCCTTATCATTATTTGCTTTCATTTGTGTGGGAGTTTCTGGTAGGATATTTGAAAAGACTTCTTTCCTCTGGTTTTGGAAGTTACCTAGATAGAGATCTAGATGTTTTGACAGAGGGATGGATTGGTAGATGATAGACAAGCTACTTTAAACAAACAAACAAGCCTCCCAGAATACTAAAGTATGAGACACAGACCTCTAATGAGATCAAAGTCTTCTGAAGGGTGGATGGTATTCAGCATGCTGGTGACAATTGTGATAGTGATCTTACCTAACATAATGCTGTAAATGCATTTTTTCCTATCAAAAACGTTTCCTAATTCAATAATCTGTTTCACTTTAGCATTATTGGTGAGAGATTGAGAAGCAAATGACTAGCTAGGTTGCCTCTTTTTCCCTGTCCTTTTTTTTGTTGTTGTTTTTGTTAAAATTCTAACATCTGTAAATTAGGATTTGCAAGAAAAAAAAATGATCATCAACTTTCATGACAATTACAGGCCTTCCAGACAACAACTGTTGCCTATTTATGACTATATATAATCCCTTAACTGCTTACAGTGGACCCCAAATGTTTTTCTTTTCCAATCATATAGTCCTAAAAGAGAGAGAAGGCAGTTAGCCCAGATGTTTTCACCATAAGAAACATATCAGAGGTGTCCAGTGTGACGGGCTTAGATGAACTCAATTCACCCTGTGGGGTCCCATCCCACACGGTAGCATTTTTCATTCTTTAGGCCAGGATCAGCCTTTTTCTCAAGGAATTTTCTGATTTAGTGATTTTTTTTTTTAAGATTTGCCCATAGTACAAAAGCATTTGTATTTACCTCAATGTGTCATTTGAAAACACTGTCCTAGAGATATTTATACATTTTCCAAAGTTGGATGATGCTTTATATTTAGGAGTTTTCATTGAGCAAGTGAGTGGATATTTGCATGACATTTATAATTATGCAATTATGACATTTAAAAAGACAAAGAAGATTTTCTGTATGAGGTTGCAGAAAAAAGAAGGGTCATGATGCACACGCTCTCTACCTCATACTTCACTACTGCAAAGTTATTTATTTATGGACAGTACCTTTGTCCACTTTGGAGGTTGAGTTCTCTTGCCTGCTCTTCCACTGATCCGGGGTTAGGATCTGTGGATTCTCATCCTCATCGTCATTTGTGGAAAAACCCTTTCAATTGCTTATTGATTTGTAGCATCTAACAAAACTCCACGTGGGGAAACGGACATATTAGTGGAGAGAATGGGGTCAAAATTACCATGACTTTATTTGAAAAGAAATGATCAAAGTATACCTCCTATTTTAACAGGAATTTGTTTAGATAAATTGCTCCATGTTGGAACTCAGGTATTAGTGCATCAATATCAATACATTGGAACGTTGGATTTGGAATCTTTTCCAAATTTGTATTTTCAGTCTAAATACAGACCAGCATTTTATGAGAATTCTATTTCCCTGTTTGCTCAATCCCAAGATTTACAGGAGTTCTAATTTGAAATGTGGCTGATATGCCACAAAAGAAATGGTAGAGAGACAGGTTTCAAAGAATGTTTGTTATTTCTAGGCCCAAGGGCATGGTATCATTTGAAAACATATATTTTAAAATGATGTTGCAATTTTGGTTTAGCCTTTTAAAACTTTGAAAAAGAGATCACTTAGGACCACTGGCTAAATCAAAGAAAACTGTTAAAATTAGGTTATTCTGGACACATAGAGTAAGGAAAAGTTGAGTATTTTCCCTACATTTAGCAGATTATTTTGTACAGGTTAGGCACACAACTAAACTGTGGGCGGCAGGTACTCTGGTTCACCCCATTGTGACTCCCCGATCTGTTTGGTAGTTATTATTGGACACTATGTTTTCACAAATAGCTGGGATAGATTTCAGTCTGCAGTGAGCTGGATCCTTCAGGTGGATGTGGTCAGAAACTCAACAAAACGGAATATTTCATGATTGGTTATTACCAGGAGCTGCTTTCAAGTAAGCCTTGAAAAATACATTTTTTAAAAAAGGGATGAAACGAGATAAAAGTAGATGTGATATTGTCAAAGAATGAGTCTAAATGGAGCCACGTTTGATGGAAGGTGGCAGTTAGGGTTAATTTAATATCAACTGAAATCTCTTAATGTAGTTTGGGGAATGTTGGCTTCTTTAAGAAGAAATGTTAAGCAAAAAATCCTATCAGGTAACGCAATGATCATATTCAAATTAGACAAATTAGAACAGATTGGAAATACAGCATGTCCAATCTTCTTAAAGAATTGACCTGTTTACCTTAGAAGCAAGAGAATCCTATTTAGAATAAGCAACATTTCTAAAATAACGAGCCAACATTGCTATAGGTAAATGGTAGACCCTAAAATAACAAGCAGGGCCCATCTTTGGTGCCATAGGTTGTAAATGCAGTGATATTATTTAAGATGTAGATAGAAAATCTATTCCTGGGCCTAAAGATGGCACCATCTTGCTAAAAGGTCTTCTAGGGAGAAACAATTCATGCAAAAAGGTTGAAGTAAGGCACTACTGATATGGAAAGGACAACATCACTTGTCTTATTTTTCTTACTTATTCTCATCTAAAGTCAGAGGAGAAAGCTCATTTTGGAATCTAAAGGAATATTTTGAAAAGAAAATTATAAAGGAAAGTATTCGAGAAAAGCATGGAGGATATGTTTTGAAAACTGTTTTGTAAAGTTAATGAACAAAAATCCACAAATTATCATCATAATGATTTACCAATTTAGAATCACACAATAGCAATTAAAGTGTTTTTGTCATCAAAATGATGAGGTTTTTTTAAAAAAAAAACATTTAATAGTCTTCATTTATTCCTACCCCTTTTGACAGGATAAAAATTGTATAGGAGTCCTCACAGGTCACAATAGATTTTTGTTGTGATTATAAAATATAATTCGCTAAAATTTAAATTGTACTTTGTAGAAAAAAATAATGAAGTAAGGGAAGATGTCTGTTGTATGTAAAATCATGATAGGAAAAGAAAAATGTCTTTAAATCTTAAGGCAGTGATTCTTAAATGCATGTGGCGAGGACTATTTGCTTGGGAATTACCTGAGAAACTGGTTAGAAGTGCAGCAAATTCCTGGGATCGATGCCAGATCTACTGAGCCTGTTTCCAAGAGAATTAATTTCAGAACCTGTTTTAGGACGTGTATAGTCACAGATGCTTCTTCAACATGGACAACTTTTAATGTCACTCTCTTTAAGGAAATCTTTGGGTTGTATGATCACTTAGGACCCCTGGCTAAATCAAAGAAAATCATTAACATGAGGTTATTCTGAACACAGGGAGTAAGGAAAAGTTGAGTATCTTCCTTACATTTAGCAGATTATTTTGTACATGACAGGCATGCAACTAAAATATGTTATATGAGGGAATAAAGGGAATTTTGTCAATTACACTAAGACAGATGTCATTTGGATGCAAAATGCATTAGAATAGGAAATCATAATTTAAAATATTCAAAGGAAATATTCCTACAAACATTATTTCACCTACCTCAGTTATTCAAAAATATTTGGAACATACAGGAAGAGAACTTAAGGTTAAGTTACAGAGGAGGTAACGGGGGGGGGGGTCAAGCTTAAGCATAATCATAAACTCTTTAGCAGTCCCTGTTTATATACGAGGCAGAAATGTTGAATTTGCTAAAAAATCCAAATCAATTTTGGATTCTTTACCCTTAATATTTTAAAATGGGAAGGTTGTTTAAGGTACACATGGTACAGTTCCTATTTTTAGGCATGATGTATTACACTTAAAAAAATCAAGAATATAGATGTTCTTATATATTTGCTGAAAGTAAGATTACTGTGCTATTTTAGCAATGAGAAAAATGATCATTTTCATATTTTTTCTTCTTCTTTCATTCAGCAAATATTTATTGATTACCTACTATGTACATAGTTAGATAAGATAGGAGCCCTGGTCTTGAAAAGTATCTAGCCTAAAATATTGAGAGAAATGGGCAAATTACAAGGCCAGATATAGACCTATAGACATATTGTGTCCAGTTTTCTGGATGATCAGTAGTTTATCAGGGACTACATACATTTTTTTCCCTTAAACTTTAGCATTACGTCACCTTGGAGATCACATACCTTAACGGATAAATGACCTGATTCATTGCGAGGGTCAGGGACTAGCTGCAGGAATGTTGCCGCCATTGGTATTTCAGAAGCAGCCCAGAAGGAAACACTTTCCTCCTTATCACAGATGCTGACCCAGTGTAATTGGATGTTTTGATTTGGGTCATACTCAGAGGGAGTATTTGTGAGCAAAAGGCATTAGCATATGCATCTAATTCTTCCTATGTTGAATTGTGATGCCACAGCTTAATAAACGTGCACTCAACAGTTCACCCACCATCCTTGTAAAATGCAGTGATATTTCCCCTTCCTGTGATGGTGTCTTTTGTCCAGTAATCCTCACTCTCCGCTATTGTTGAATTAGGTGTGTCTGTCTACAACCCGCTTCTTTTGAAATAATCTCTTTAACCTCTTTGATAGTTTTGTTTACTTAATTAAAGGACTAGCCTCCAAATACTGAGGTCGCGATTGGGTAATTCTAACAAAGAGATTATACAAACACACACACATACACATTGGTGTCTCAATTAAGAACGCCATGAGTGGATGAAGGTATTTGGCAAAAGTTGACATTAGCAAGGAAGTCATTAAATATTCTTCCTTGATAGTGCTAATTTGTTTATAATAGCCTTTTAATTGCAGCACATAAACAAAGACAAACGAGGGTTGGAGTCTGCGGAAAAAGTATCAATCTAGTCTTTTCTGTTTAAAACACTTATAATTTCCACTCTAGTAGAGCTGCAATAAGGACCAGAAAAGCTACATCCTGTGTCCTTGGTTGACCAGCTTCTAAGGCTCAGATCCCTTTTCTGAAAGGTGGTCTTCGTTTATACAACGGTTGTTGACACTTTGTAGCATTGTGTAGTCTGGGAGAAATCACAGACGTGCAGGTGCCTTATGAATAACCAGATGGGAAATGGAAGATGATCAAACTTCCTCCTAGACCCTCTGAGTCAAATAGGAAGGACAAAAGATTTTCCTTTGCAACAGTGAGGAGAGTGAAACCCAATTTTCAAAAGTCTTGTACACAAATGACGAAAATGCCTTACAAGAGCCTCCTTCTTAAAGACAGGAAACCTGTTTTGTAAAGCTTTTCCCATCACCCAAATACAGCCACAGTCTGCGATTAGACTCAGCAGCTGTGTGACGGTGCCAGAAACGCTGATGAACGTCCAGAACATTTCCTTCCAGCAAAATAATACCCGCCCCAGAGCAGGGTGGGCGCGGGGTCCCCGACTCAGAGCGGAGAGCGCCACCTGTCGCCTGCCTGCTGCAGTGCGGCGGCACCTGCCCTCGCCCCAGGCCTGTGCTGCGCCCACCCGGCCGCCGGCGGGTCCAGTTCTCCCCTAGAGCTGCCTGGGGGGAACGTTGGGGGTGGTCTGAAGTTCACCTAAGTGTGCTCGTATCACGCTCTATAATTTGAGGAAAACACACGAATTTTAATCAGTTTTTAAAACAACCAGGCCTCTCTTCTCATTTACTAGAATGGAAAAAAAATTCACTTTTATTACCTCCAAGATGCCAAACAGCGCCATTTTATGACTGTGGGAAGCTGGAAGTCATTTCCGAACTCTTTTGGCAAGGGTGCTATGTGGAGCATCAGTTCAGCCCTCTGAGCGTTTTCTGAGAACCACCGCACAGCCCGTGATTTACTGTCTTCGAGAGTTAAAGGGACGCTTAGTCCCCTGAAGCTGAAGGGGGAAAGGTGGGTGTGTGTTTACCGAGCATCCCAGCGAGACTCGCAAGGATATGAGACCGCGCACAGGGTGAGCCAGAGGGAAAGAATGTTTTGGTTACCCACATTTTCCAACATATCATTTTTAGTTTGTTTAAAAGATTTATGTTGATGGCCTTTACAAGATTTTTTTTTTTTTTTTTTTTTGGTTGCAGGTTTTGGCTGGGGCCGGATTTGAACCTGCCACCTCCATATGCCAGCATCCTACTCCTTGAGCTACAGGCTCTGCCTGGCCTTTACAGGTTGTGATGATTTTTGTATATTGGTCAATTGGTCTTCAGGCAACTTTCACAGACATCCCAGGCTTATTGTAGTGGCATTGTCACCCCCCCCATACTGTTTGTGTGCTAAATAGATACACATCTCCAGTGAATACAGTGTCCTAGCTAAATAAATGTGTTACACACATCCACACATAGCCAGTAGGACCTTCATGCACTGGCCAGGCACCACACGTACTCAATGTACAGTAGGCCTAGTTCCTTGTGTTGACCACCGCCATATGTTGACCAGTTTGTTACAGTCCCTTGGGTGGTCGACTTACAGAGGCTCCACTCTATACATACACACATGCATATATATACAGATAAATATATTCAGCATATATACACACAACCCATACCCACACAAGCAAACATACTGTGGAAGTACTTAAGTTTTATAAACACATATTTGACTGACTAAAGACATTTAAACAAGAATCAAAGAGAGATTTTTGCATATTTTCTAATTTACATGACCAGAAGATGGAAAAGCTCCAGCCACCCCTTGTTGCCTTTCAGTGGGAAGAGACAATGATTGGAATTTCTGTGTTCTTTTGCTGATTCGAATCTCTTGTAGTTGAACGTTATGTAAACTGGGTGATTACCATTGTTATTAAATAAAATATATTCACATACGTGTATGTTTTGCCCCTCATGTTACTTGGTGTGGCTATTTTGTGCATGAGATCTACAGTCAAAGCCCTCAGTCCCTGGAGGCAGAAGCACAGTCAGAGAGATATTTAACTAGTAATCAGAAAATATATCGCACTGTTTGTGATTAGCTCGGTGCGTGGCACACAGTGAGCTCTCTGTAAAGATCTGATGAAATAATGAATAATAAATTACACTGCCGTGGAAAATAATTACGTAGTCTATCACATCTAAAAAGGAGAAGCCGTCTGATAGTGCAAAAGGAAAGCCAGCAAATTCCTTTTCTTTATTAAAAGTCAGTGAGCTACTCCTGACTTCCAGTAGGAAGGCCAATGTTTATATGACTTTATATTTTTAAGCTTTGATGAGTAATTGTCCAAAACAACTCTCAAAGCAGTAAATAATTTTTCTCTGCTTGTAAACAACCCCCAAATCCTTCATGGAACGATGTCTCTCTAGTAGTTATATTCCTAATTGAATATTCTATTTATGAACTATCATCTCCAGAAGGGCGTCCGTAGGGTAGCTTATAGTTGCTGTGTCTTTTTTTTTTTTTTAATGAAATTAAATGTCTTGTACACTTACAACGTTTTGGTTATTGATGAGAAAACATCATTTTTATTTCCTGTCCTGCCAGGCCAGGTAGATATCATCCCACACTTGAAGTGGACAAAATATTAAACTATTGGACATATCACGTGGTCTTTTACTCATCAGGACCAGAATGATGCATCTGTTTTGAAGTGGAAGACTCACACTGGGCAGTATGCTTAGCGGTTTCCTTGGCTAACTCTGGTAGGGGTAATAGAGGCCAAACCTTCAAGTCTCAACCGCCAGCAAATGGCTGAGGGAAGTGGGGGGCTCTGTCCACCAGAGCCGGGATGCAGTGCTGCTCCCCTGTTCATTGGTAACTAGGGGACCAAAAGCCCCTTCACTTAACAGGAGTGGAATCAACCTCTAACCAAAGAGTGGAGAAAATTTCCAAGAGCAAATTTATCAGCAGCTTGCTGACTCATCATTAGTGACTTAAGGGAAAGAACAGTATTTAATGATAATGGAAGGAAATTACTGGGTTAAAAAAAAATTTCTTTTTTTAGAACTATGTCCAGGAAGCTCTATCTATTTAAAGCTGGCTCAGACATGGGACTGACTCATACATTTCCTATGTGTACATGTCATTTATTCTTTCCTGTTTTCATCCATTCATTTATTCATGCATCCATCCATCCATCCATCCATCCATCCACCCTTCATCCAATCATCTGTCCATCCCAACCAAATATTTAAAAATCATTTTATTCTTTCATCCACTTACAAATAAAATCTGTTTTGGGTGGCCGCTATGTAGCAAGTATTGTTCCTACTGATAAAAAGGCTCAGATGATAAAGTGTTTTTCCCCGAGGAGCTCGGAGTCCATGTGGAGAGAAAGTTAAGTGTGCTCATACCACAGACTGTGATAGATGATTTGATAGCACTGCCCTGTGATGACAGAGTGGCTTCTAGGTGAGACTGGCGGATCTGGGAAGGTTAACATTACAGCTGAATTTTAAAAGAAGACGGTTGCGGGGCCCGGTGCAGTGACTTACGCCTGTAATCCTGGCACTCTGGGAGGCAAAGGTTGAGGATCATTTGAGCTCCAGAATTTGGGAGCTCCAGCTTGAGCAACACAGTGA
>CAUYQV010102937.1:0-14121 GCA_963574575.1 Galagoides demidoff
AAGAAAAAACCCAACACCCCCATACATCAATGGAATGGGGAAGAGAGAAGAGCAGAATCATCTCTAAAGCTGATAGGCAAATGGCTACTAACTATATGAAAAAATACTCTTCATCTCTAATTATTAGAGGAATGCAAATTAAAACCACCCTGAGATATCATCTAACCACAGCAAGAATGGCCTATATCACAAAAATCTCAAAATTGCAGATGCTGGCGTGGATGTGGAGAGAAAGGAACGCTCTTGCACTGCTGGTGGGACTGCAAACTAATATAACCTTTTTGGAAGGAAGTATGGAGAAACCTTAAAGAACTCAACCTAGACCTCCCATTTGATCCTGCAATCCCACTATTGGGCATCTATCCAGAAGAAGAAAAAACCTTTTACTATAAAGACACTTGTATTAGGCTGTTTATTGCAGCCCAATTTACAATCGCTAAAACGTGGAAACAGCCTAAATGTCCTTCAACCCTGGAATGGATTGGTAAGCTGTGGTATATGTACACTATGGGGTATTATTCAGCCATCAAAGAAAATGAAGGTTTTACAGCATTTGTAATAACCTGGATGGAGGTGGAACACATTATTCTTAGTGAAGCATCACAGAAATGGAGAAGTAAGAATCCTATGTATTCAACTTTGATATGAAGACAATTAATGACATGGTGGGGCATGGGGGAAGGGGAGATCAGACAGAGAAGGGACGAAGGGGTGTGGGCAAAAAAAAAAAAAATGACTGATTCTCACACAAACTGGATTTAATTTTGATCAACATATATTACTTAAACATCAATTTTTAATTCAACATGTCAATATGTTGTTTATCATATTGTATCCTTATTTATCAGTGAAATATGTCTGTAATTTCCCTTTTATAATAATATATTTTTTCTAATTTCACTATCAGGGGTATCCAGACTAAGTAGAATGACTTTAAATTATTTCTATTTCTACTGTCTATAAGACTTGGCGTGATCTGTTTTTTTTTTTTTAAGAAATTATTTTTTACTTTTATTTATATATATTTGTCATTTTTTTTAGACTTTGGTAAAAACATAATAAGGAAAAAAATTTGTTCGCTATTTGTATTTTGTCTTGTGTATTCTGTAACAAACAAGTAGTAAATGATTATGTATTAAAAAAAATTGCACAGCTCTTGTTAAAGCTATATTGATAGGTACTTTCTATTTTGGTTGCTGATACAATACTATCTTTCTTTTTCTAATATTATTTTGTAATTCTTTTTTATATAGGAATATAATTGATTTTGTCTAGTTATTTTGAAGTTAGCTACATTGCTGAATTTTTCTATTGTTTTTGGTAACTTGCAAGTAACTTTGTAAATCGGAAGTAATTAAATTCGTATTTTTTTTACAAACCATTGGGATTTTTAAGTTATCATAACTTTACTAGCTAGGATCTTCAACTTTACTTGGAATGGTGGTAATGAGTACACTTATCTCATAATTGATTAGTAGATAATGCTTTTGTTTCCTCATAAAATTGATATGATTATTTATTTCTTCAAAAGACAAGAACTAGTAGAATACTGAACTAAACTAAACTAGAACTTACTCTCAATTCATAACTGATTATATTAACTTTGAATATTTATATATATATGTATGTATATATATTTTTTAAATTACATTAACCTTCTTTGTTACTTTACTTCCCCTTTTAAGGTGAAAATGAGGTATCTGCCCCTCCCTGTCTTCACAGAGTTGCTAGGAAAAGAAGATATCTCAACTCTCTATTTGACTAACAGTTAAGGATTCTCTAAAAAATAATTCTCTATTCCTACAAAAAGCCTTAATCTGTGTTTCATTCCATAGATTAAGCAAGAGGGCAATTTATTTTCATTTTCTTTCAGTCTATTTCATACACTGACTGATACTTCCTCTTTGTTACCAATAAAATATTAGTCTTTTCCTATCCACCATCCTTTTCCTGGTTTGTTTCCAAAAATAGGGAGAAAATTATGAAAAAATACAAAGAATGAGAGAAATTTTCAGGAAAAAAATCATATAATAGCTATTTGCTTCAATTCTAAAAGTAAATAAATTACGAATTTACTTTAAATCTTTGGACATTATTTCCACTCAATTTCCTCGGTTCTCTTTCATTCTACCTTTGTACACATATCCAGCTTCTTTTAGCACCTGGCCTACCATTCTAGCAAAAGCTAATAAATAGTTGCTTTACAGGTGGCGCCTGTAGCTCAAAGGAGTAGGGGGCCAGCCCCATATACCGGAGGTGGCAGGTTCAAACCTGGCCCCAGCCAAAAACTGCAAAAAAAAAAAAAGTTGCTCTAGTAGGATCCTAGATGAAACTCATGCTCATCACTTCCTATCTTAGCATTTCCTTTGGTGACCACCATCTCCATGAACACAATCAAGGCAATCACTCACATGAAACAATGGAGCATCAAATAATGAGGGATCCAGGGACAATACTTCAAAAACTTAGTGGCTGAACTTACAATGAGTTTAAATTAGGAAAGTAAAGGGTATAATATAAAGAGGCAATTGTACATACTATAAAAAACATTAACTGGGAGATAAGTACAAAATATGTTCTTTTCTCCTGAATATTTTATTATCTTGCCAGGTGATTTTTGACTAAATCTCCAAATATATCCAAATTTATCCATCTATAAAATCAAGCAGCTAATGAGATGATCTGGAGCCAAAGAGATGATGTGTCATTTCATAATCCTTTTTCCAACAGATATGAATTTTGACAGCCAATTTTCACATAGAGTTTAATTTTTATTTTATTTTTTTCACATATTTCTATATAATAGTTGATGACACAATTTTAATGAAAGCAAATTTTTTTTGCTCCCTCAGTTCATCAGGCGTTACCCTCTTGTAATCTCCAAAACTTAACCGCTTTTGTGGACAAATCTTTCCTTCCTCTAGGCCTGAGAATGGCAATTTAATCTTACTGCACCACCTTGTGGCCATGACTGTTAACTGACATTTTCCATCTGCCTTTATGGTCAAGAATACTGAACTATCCCTCTTCCGAATGCATGATGGAAACATACATACTTCCTCACAAGTTATATTCTTTTTTGAATGTTAGTTTTCCAGTAATGCGTATATAACAAATATTCACAATGTTCTTTGTCGTATTTTTAAACAAACATTTAAATGGCATTTACTAAGTGTCAAGCATTATTTTAAATGCTTTACAAATACCATCTCATTTAATCCTCAAAACTTTAGGAAGAAGCTATTAGTATTATTCCTTTATAGATAAGAAAACTAAGGCATGAAGAAGTTAAGCAACATGCCCAAACTCAGAAATACTTGGTAATTTTAATGATTATTATTTATAAGGCTAATACACATATTTCAGTAGTGTTGGAACAAAGTATAGCAAGACCTAGATAAATTTCTTCATTTCATTTATCATTTTTTTCACTTGGTAACATATATAACTAGACCCCACCCCAGATAAAATATATGGCATTTACTAATCTACTTGATTACAGATACAAATATTGAGAAGTACATATAATCAAAAACATCTCTATAAGATTATGTGATATATACTTTCTTAATATGAACATATTCTGTGTTTCCAAAGAATATTAGAGATTAACCAACTTGCTCATCTTCATTAGATACTTCCTTAAGACTATATCAAACCATACTGGCTAATTGTATTAATCCAAGCATAATGTTTTCAACTGTCTAGAACATCTGAAGCACTCAATATTCATTCACAGGTTCAATATTTTATTTCCTTCTTTTCTTTCTTTGAACCTAAATTTAACAAAATGGTAGTGCTCTCTAAACTTTACAACTGAACTTTTCCCAAATTATTCTGATTGTCATTTTCAATTTATAATCACAGCTATCTCTGTGGGGACTTATGAGACTACATCATTGTGTATAAAGAAAATACTTAATCATTTTAATCAAAAATTAGTTAAATCAAATTCTGCAACAATTCTGTATTACCAAATAGGTTAAAGGCTGAGTACTCTTCTTCCCCATAACTAGTGCTTCCTCCCACATGTAGGGGGCACCCTGAGGTAATGTTGCTATCCACTCTCTGCTTCCATAGGGCAGGAGTAATGATTTAATGTGATTGGTGAATTTAGAAGAAAAGGAGAAACTGAACACATACAGACCCATCCTTACTCCTTCTTGAAAACCAGATAAATCACACATTCATTCTCTTCTGCTCTTTTAGGACACAATTTTTACTAGAGCAGGTCATCAAATGCTTAAACCTGCCCTAGTCAAGCTCTACCTGTTTAACTTCGGATTTGGGGGATTAAGAGGTCCTCTTGCCTTCAAATAGAAGCCAATATATATTAGTTATCAATAATTATGATCCTGTTTCTCTTTTGTCTTTCTCAGATGGTTCAGAACTTAAGTGAAGAAAACAGTATGTCATTTATCAAGCCCCTTCAAAATCCCAAATTAGACATAATCAAAAATTAAACTTCAGAATCTTTATGAAAATATTTTGCCTCTAACATTATAAGTTTTTCAAGAGAGAAACACAGAATTACTTAAATAATTTAAGATAATACTGCATAATAATTATAAAAAAATTGAAATCTTCTCTAAATGACAATTATTTTGAAATTTTTAGTTAATGCTTTACATTAATAGCAAGAAATAGTTTAGGAAATAAAATTGCATGATATATATGTTATTTTCCAACTCATAAAAATTATTTCTAAGATGTTAAAAAATGAATTAGTTATTAAAACAACTACAAAAATTATATTCTCTTACCTTGTCTTTTTTTTCTTTAAGACTAAGTATGTTTTCTTCTGCCGCTGTTCTGAGTTTTTCCTATTAAAAATGAATATCAAGTTATACAACATAATCATCACTATTGTTACAGATGAATGTTCTTATCAAAATCTGTCCTAAGAGTATTAATAAAGAAAGAAAACTAACCTCTCAATCTGATAAAATAATAAAAAGAAAAATAACTTAGTTCCTTTCTATAGAGGTACTATTTGGTATTAATTATCTTTTCTTTTTTTTTGAGACGGAGCCTCAAGCTATCCCCCTCGGTAGAGTGCCATGGCATCACAGCTCATAGCAACCTCCAACTCCTGGGCTCAAGTGAGTCTCCTGCCTCCGCCTCCCAAGTAGCTGGGACCACAGGCACCCGCCACAACGCCTGGCCATTTTTTGGTTGCAGCCATCATTGTTGTCTGGCGGGCCCGGGCTGGGGATTCGAACCCGCCACCTTAGGTGTACATGGCTGGCGCCTTAGCCGATTGAGCTACAGGCGCGGAGCCAGAGACCCCTGTCTCTTAAAAAAAGGGAACAACATTAAGACCCATGAGCTGTGACTTCAATCTCTCAGGGGGTTTCCAGTCTTTTTTTCACACAGAGAAGGAACCCCTTTTAGTTCAGCTGGAATCATCTCCTAAGACAGATAAAGGTGCCCCTGAAGCCAGCTCCACACTACCTCACTACACATAGGCCCATAGGTCCTGCCTGGAGCCTTTCCCAGACTCCTAATTCCTTCCAATACCAGAATCCAATGAGACTCCATCTACCACCACAGTCCTCTCCTCCACTCGGCACCAGAAAAGTGAGTAGTGGTCACTGTGCTGGTGGGAGCACAGTAAGATTAAAATATAGCCAACATCTACAGAGCATGCTCTGTGTGCCAAGCACTGAATGTGACTTTCTTCACTCAGCCCTCATCATGTGGAAGGCAAGGAAGGGCTCTCACTCTCTCCCAGTCTACAGATGAACAAAGGAAGACCCAAAGAGGTGAAGTCCCCATACAAGGTCAGACCAGCCCTACCCTCAAGCTGACTTGATGAGAAACCTGCACGCCCTGCCTCTGTGCAGCACGTGTCCCCAGAAGCAGTAGGGGTCCCAACGTCCCTTGGGCCTCTAGACTCCACACACCCTAGGGCAAGACTCCCCCAAGGCCGGCAAATGGAGCCACTGCTTTCCCGTAGGCCTGGCAGGAGTGAATGGGAAAAGCCTCAGGCTGGAGGCTCAGCTAGTCTGCAGGGGCCCATGTCCCAGGGAGCCTCTGAGAGGTGCCCACCTGAACTCTGAAGGTCACAGGACCTGGTCTCTATAGGCAGGCCAAGGTCCCAGAGAAAGCCAGAATAGGAAGAGGTAACTGTAAGGACCGAGGAAACAGACAACAGGAGGCTTTGTGGTAAGGGCTGGGTGATACTCCTTAAGTTACTTAAACACTTGCAACCTCCATTTACTTATTTGAATAATTATATCTACCTCAGAGGACTGCTGCAATATAAGCTTAGAACTTCAAAGGGCCTGGCATAACTCCTGGCCCATAGCAGGCACTCAGTAAATGGTAGTTATGATGATGTTTTCTGTTGGTCACTTAAGATGCCCTGCATAGACCAGGAATGGGGAGAAGGGAACCATGGGGCAGAGCAGAGCCAGGCAGCAGCCAGAGGCACACTGTGCCCCACCAACCCCAGGCCTCAGGCCCTCACCTCTTCCACATTGACGTTCTCCTTAGCGCTGGTCTCGAACAACTGGATCCCCATCTGCCCAGCAAATTTGTAGGCATCTTCTGTCTCCACCACTTTCCGCTCAGGGTCGTCATTCTTATTGCCCACTTCAAGGCAAAGCAGAGTCAGCCCAGCCCTGAAGACCACCTCTGGCCACCCGCCATCCCACCATCCTCACCCCTCTGGGTCCAGCCTCACCTAATATTCGGCACACATCATCACAGTTCTGGTTGATTTCATGAAGCCACCGCTTGACATTGACAAAGGACTCCGCACTGGTAACGTCATAAACCACAATGACCCCGTGGGTCCCCCGATAATACCTGTGGAGCCAGGGTGTATGTTAGAGCTTCGGCCCCGACAAGAATAGCCCCTTCTCTAGGACCTGCCTGCTCACATCACAACAACAGCCAGGGGAAAGGCAAGGGGGTTGCCAAAGCTTCACCCCATAACCCCTCAGAATTTCATTTCTCCCCAACCTCAGCTGACACACTTGGGCCACATGTGGCCAACAGAAAAGGCTGCGTGAGCGGCACTGGCTTCACATACCTGTCCCCAGGACACCATCAGAGTAGGAGGGCTTGGCTCTGAGGTGGCATACCTGGTCTGAGGGAATCACCCCACGCTGTTCAGAGTCTGCAGGCTAGCTTAAAACTTCTTTGAGGTTCTTGTTTAATTTTTGAATTCAGGTAATTTTTTGTATTTGACATGTTATCGCTATCTTTGAACTTTCAAAAAACTTTTCTGTCATCAAATCTGTTTTAGAGAAACACCTTCCTAGGAAGCTGCACCATTTGTGAATCCTTGGCAAAATCTGCATCCCTTCCCCCAGGGCAGATGGGCACCTCCCTTCCTGTTGCTCTGGGCTCTTACATGCTGGTGGCAGGGAAAGCATGGAAGCCATACAGGCATCCAGCTCATGGGATGGCCGGGAAGAGGGAGCCCCACAAAGTCATCATGCAAACATGCAGACTCCAGGACCAGCTAGAAGGTCTGGAAAGAAGAGGCATGTCAAATGTTCCTCTCCAGACTCTGGGTTCCATCCAGCCTGCTGGTTCAGGAGAACAGATGAAGGACCAAAGCCATGTTTTTCCCCTGAGCCCTTACAGGGCCAGCAGCCAGGCACTCCCCACCCCAACACTATAGAACCAGCCAGAGCCTTCCCTCTGCACCTTCTCCCTAAAGCCACAAGGATTCTCCTTCCTTGGGAGCTCCTTAGGATACCAAGAATGCAGACCATGAGTGGACAGGCTGCTTCCTCTCACTTCTGGCTGTCACCGGCCCCTAAAGCACCTCCATGTGCTCGAGGCTCATCAGGAGAGCAGCAGCCTGGAGCCCAAGCATGTCCAGAGGCAGCACGATGCCCTGCGAGCTGGGTGAGGATGGAGCAGCCAGGCTGGCACGTGTAGCTCCATTCCCATCCACCTGCCTGTCAGCTCTGTCTAATTATGCACATCTGAGAACCAATCCCGGGACAAAAAATCAACTCTGGATCCCACTGTGAAAGGCTGTGGACCTTGGGAAGGCCACTGTATTCACCTTGCCATGCCTCAGTTTCCTCAATTATAAAACAGGTATGCTACTCATTAACCCTCAGGGTGGTTGTAAGGAATAAAGGAGATAATGTATGTCACCAAGGGCTTGGGAGCAGTCACTGTCAATTCTGGGTACTCTTTATTATTATTACTAATGTAACTTCAATGACCATCTGGAATCCCAGAGAAAAGTAGAAGAAAATCAACCCACAGTTCCATAGGGGAACCCTGAAGGCTGCAGAACAAGAGGGGCCCCTGTTGTGCCCCGGGGTCAAATCCAGCCTGCCCCTGCCCACTCAGTCTTCCCACTGGGACTTTCTCCCACTGCCCTCCTTCTGCTTACAGCTTTGCTCCCAGGATAGCAGCACTCCTGAGCTTAGGGGGAGCTGTGACAGTCAAGCCACCTTGGCACTGAGCCCAAGAACCAGCTCTGGCCTCAGCTGGGCCCTCCTGCAGCTGCTGCTGTGAGCGCCAGCTCAGCACAAGGGCGGCATGGCAAAGCCTTCCGGAGTGGGTGTGCAAGTGCATGCCAGAACCACAGGCCCAGACGACTGTCCCCTGCCAGCAACGGAAGCACGAGGGGTAGAATCCCTTTACAAACTCTCCTATGCCGAAGATTATTAAAGATTCCAAGAAATGCCAACAGCTATGGCTGCAGCACAAAGCCCCCTCCTGCTCCCTGGGAACCTCTACCTTCTTTGGGGCCCAGGGAAGGGGGTTTACTCAAGAGCAGAAAACTAGTCTGGGGATGAGGTTAGGGGCACAGAGTTCCCAGCCCATTACTACCAGGAATCACTCCCACCCGCCAGAACCCCGCTGTAAGCCAGACACAGTGCCTGATTAATCTTTGCAACAACCTAGTCCAACAGACATCAGGTGAACCATTCTACCAGTGAGGATGTGAGGCTGAGAGTGGAGCGGCCAGCGGAAAGCCCAGGTCCAGTACCAGGAGCCTCCCCTCCTTGTCACCCACTCATCTCCAACTCGACCTCATATCTCCCCAGCATCACCTCTCAGGGCCAGCAAACCTCAGCCACTGAGGTCAAGAACTTGAATGACAGGGCTCTTTCTTGTTAGGTTATCAGGAAGCAGTTTTAGTTTTTCCTTTAGTGAATCAGAAAAGGTCATGCTATTGCACCCTGACCGCCCCACTGCTGCAAACTACTCCTCAATCCTCTTAAGAGTCCTTCCTTCTTCTCCAGAGACAATCAACAGGGTACCAAGTCTTCTGGTGAACCGTGGCAGGCCCTGCAATGCCCCCTGCCTCATGAGGGGTAGAGTCAGAGACTCCATGTCCATGATGGGGCTAACCCGCCACTTCCCTGAGACAGACAGGTGGGACAGCCAACAGGCACCAACCCAGTGCCCCTAAGCCACCAGTATGCAGGTCACCCCCTTCTCAAGTAAGCTGGCAAAAACCCATATTACCCTCAGGCCCTGAGTAACTCCTCCAAGTCTCCCCATGGAATGAAGGAGCCAGTTTACCCTCGTCCTGCCCCGCCCTGTCCCAAAAGGAGCTGACTTCATGGTGGCTGGGAGGGGCTGTGGCTCGAGAGCAGGATCAGGCACTGAGCTCAGTTCTGGCCCCTTCTAGGCAGCTAAGCTAGACAGCTTCATCCTCTCTGGGCCTATTTTCTCATCTGTAAAATGGAGAAAGATCATAGGACTTTTTATCAAGATTAAATGAAATAAAGCAGGTGAAGTCCTTAGTGAGAGGCTCGGCCCCAAGTCAGGATGTGTGAGGTCAGTGTCCAGACTTGCCGACCCAACAAGAGGTCCTTGCTTGGGCTCACAGACTCCAAGCTGCCCGACACACTCATGCCAGACCCACCCTGAGCAGCCTGACCCTAGCAGTCCTCCTCAGGGCCTCACTGGCAGCTACTAAGACATATGGGGCCGGACAGCCCTTACTTGGGTGGCCTATCAGCAAGTGGTCACGAAGCACTGCGACCAGGCAGCCCCAGCATTGGGAACCCCCAAAGTTTCAGGGAACCACAGGCCATAGGACATATGTACTCACCATAGATTTAGCCCTCCAGCTCAGGGCTGCTCAGGCTCCAGGGCCTGCCCCTCGTTCCCCAGCTACTGCCACAGGGGTGGAAGATCCTGAGGGACCCAGGATGGGTAACCAGCCTGGGGTCTGCCCTGCTCCCATGCTATGGGGAGAAAGGGATCTCTGGCCAGGGAACTTCCTCATAGGCCTTCCCAAGCCCATTCACAGAGGAACTGCTCTGGAAGGTGCCCCCAGGACAGACACAGGCCCGACTGCACAGACCACAGCATGGAACTCAGCAAGGACCACCATGAGGAGCTCCGTAAACAAAGCTGCAGAAAGGGCACTGAGACATCCATGTACACTCAAAGCAGGGCACACCCCACATTAAAGCCAGTCCCAAAGACAGACCCGCTGGGAAACTGAAGCACAGTGTTTAGGCAAGTTACCTAAAGATGTGCAATACAATTCCAAATTTGTCAGGCTTCAAACCTTACTCTTTCCTAAAACCTGTTCCATTAATAACCCAACATCCAAGAGCCCTTCACAAGATACCTGCTGCTCTGAGCTAGAGCTGCATTTTCCTCCTGTTTGTGGCTAAGAGCCATATACATGGGCAACCCGCTAAGTGGTTGGGTTTCCCATTCAACAGCTCTGGGGAGGAAAGGAAGGCCCTTCTGATGGCCTCAACACACCAGTGTTTTTCCCTAGGCTTCCTTAGAGAGCCACCTCAAAGAGTCAGGCTGGGTCATCCAGAAGCCCACAATAGGCTTACTCCAGCTGTCACTACTGACATCTACCAAGAGAAACTAACTATCATTGACTAAGTGTTTGATGGGCAGGGTACCCACAACGACCTGGTAAGGCAAATACTCCTGCTATTCCAATGGGTAAAGCACTACAGGTCTGGGGGTGAGCTGACTCCCAGCAGAAAGGGTCCAGGTCACCCTCCTGCCAGACCCAGAGTCAGGGTGCTCAGCCACTGCCTGCTGCCCAGGGCAACAGTCATACCATGTCCCTGCTTCCTCTTATAGCTTCAGAAGAAGGAAAGACATAGCTGAAACTGTGGCCAAAAGGAAAGGGCTCACTTCCCTAACAGCCTCAGAGACCGACCAGTGGATGTTTTTTTTTTGTTTTTGTTTTTTTTTTGAGACAGTCTCAAGCTGTCCCCCTGGGTAGAATGCTATGGCATCACAGCTCACAGCAACCTCCAACTCCTGGGCTCAAGCGAGTCTCCTGCCTCTGCCTCCCAAGTAGCAGGGACCATAGGCGCCCGCCACAACGTCTGGCTATTTTTTTTTTTTTTGGTTGCAGCCATCATTGTTGTTTGGCAGGCCCGGGCTGGATTCGAACCCACCACCTTAGGTGTATGTGACTGGCGCCTTAGCCACTTGAGCCACAGGCACCGAGCCCCAGTGGATGTTTTTACCACGACCACTCAACTGTGCCCACAGGTCAGTGAGGAGGGGTTTTGGACAGGTGCAGGGCTGGGCTGACTCACGTCGAAGTGATGGTGCGGAAGCGCTCCTGCCCCGCTGTGTCCCAGATCTGCAGCTTCACCTTCTCTCCATTGATCTCCACGGTCCGGATCTTGAAGTCCACTCCAATTGTGGTGATGTAGCTGCCTATACACACACACACACACACAGCATGTGAACAAGGCCCAGCAAGGAGCCTGGAAGACTCTGAGGCCTAGGCTGCATGGGGCAGACCTTGGGCTCTACCCTCCCACCCTGCTCACTCCACATGCCCCACATGTTCTAAAATAGATTCTGGGGCTGGGTGCAGTGGCTCACAACTATAATCCTAGCACTCTGGGAGTCTGAGGTGGGTGGACTGCCTGAGCTCACAGGTTTGAGATCAGCCTGAGTCAGAGCAAGACCTCGTCTCTAAGAAAAATAGCCAGGCATTGTAGTGGGCGCCTGTAGTCCCACCTACTCAGGAAGCTGAGGTAAAAGGATTTCTTGAGTCCGAGAGTTTGAGGTTGCTATGAGCTATGATGCCACAGCACTCTACTGAGGGTGACAAAGTAAGACTCTCTCTCAAAAAAAAAAAAAAAAAAAAACAGATTCCAGGGACATCTTTGTCTCAAACAAAAATGAGGTGAGGGTGAAAGACAGGATACAATAAAACAAACTGATACAGACGACATTTTTAGAGAGTATAAGAGCTCCAAAGGAAATAAAACAAGATGGGACTAGTGTAGAGGGACAGGCTTCTTTAGAGTGGCCAGGGTAGTGGATGTCAGCTGTGATCTGAGATTCTATTTCCCTTTTGTTTTTCTTTTTCTGAGACAGATTCTCACTCAGTTGCCCTGGGCTTGAGTGCTATGGCATCCTACCTCACAGTAACCTCTTGGGCTCAAGTGATCCTCTTGCCCCAACCTCCTGAGTAGCACAGACTACAGGTACCCACCACAACGCCCAACTAGTTTTTCTATTTTTAGTAGACATGGGGTCTTGTACTTGCTCCGGCTGGTTTGGAACTCCTGAGCTCAGGTGATCTACCTACCTCAGCCTCCCAGAGTGCTGAGATTACAAGCATGAGCCACTGCGCCTGGCCTGGGTTTTTCTTTTTTTTAGAGAGAGAGTCTTACTTTATTGCCCTTGGTAGAGTGCTGTGGCATCACAGCTTACAGCAACCTCCAACTCCTTAGGCGATTCTCTTGCCTCAGCCTCCTAAATAGCTGGGACTACAGGTGCCCACCACAACATCAGGCTATTTTTTGTTGCAGTTTGGCCAGGACTGGGTTCAAACCCGCCACCCTCAGCATATGGGGCCAGAGCCCTACCCACTGAGTCACAGCCACCGCTCAGGCATGGGTTTTTCTTTCTAATTCAAAAAGATTTTAACAACCCACAAAAATAATTTCCTTACACACAAACAGGTCATGACCTATGGCCTGTAAATCACTGTTCCAGGCAGAGGAATGACAGTGTGTAGAGTCACATGGGTCAGGAACCCAGTGGGAGGCAGGTAGAGGGCGGCTGAGGCCAGATTTTGGGCCTTTGTGTCATTTTCGAGAACTTGGACTTTCTCTTGTGTGATGGGGAGGCATTGAAGGGTTTTAATCACAGGTAGGAGTTGTATTTTAAACAGTTCTCTGGGATCATCTCAGTGAGAGATGATTAGATAAAAGTTCCTATTGATGCACAGTCCAGTCCCAGCTTCCAAAGGCCTGAACATGAGGAAGAGCACAGATTCTCACTCTATTAGGAACTAACAACACAGCAAGGGACACACGACACACACACAAATGACTACATGAAGTGTGGCAAGTGTATAAGAAAGGTCAAAGTTCTAGGTGGGGTGGAGACTGACATGGGCTTCAAGGAGGCAGTCACATTTGGGCCTAGTTTAAATAGGTAAGATTTTGGGCTGGGCACAGTGGTTCACACCTGTAATCCTAACACCCTGGCACACCAAGGCAAAAGGATCGCTTGAGCTTAGGAGACCAGCCTGAGCAAGAACAAGACCTTGTCTCTACTACACACAGAAAAATCACCAGGCACTTACAGTCCTAGCTACTGGGGAAGCTGAGGGAAGAGAATCACTTAAGCTCCCAGGAGTTGCAATGAACTATGATGCCACTGCACTCTAACCAGGGGACAAAGGAAGACTGTCTCAAAAAAAAAAAAAAATGTTTTAAAAAGGTAAGATTCCAAAGGTTCAGACATCCCACACAGAGGCTACACAACAAAAAGCACATTCAGGAACACACTAACACCTGGTGGCCCTCCAGTCCTGCATATGCCAAGGAGTGCGACCTAGCACCTAGCAAGGTTAGGCTCAATGAACAGCTGACAGCTGACTGCATGAGCGAACAGAAAAAAGAATACAGGCTCGGCGCCTGTGGCTCAATTGGCTAAGGCGCCAGCCACGTACACCTAAGGTGGCGGGTTCGAATCCCCAGCCCAGGCCCGCCAAACAACAATGATGGCTGCAACCAAAAAATGGCCAAGCGTTGTGGCGGGCGCCTGTGGTCCCAGCTACTTGGGAGGCGGAGGCAGGAGACTCGCTTGAGCCCAGGAGTTGGAGGTTGCTGTGAGCTGTGATGCCATGGCACTCTACCCAGGGGGATAGCTTGAGGCTCCGTCTCAAAA
>CAUYQV010102939.1:0-21211 GCA_963574575.1 Galagoides demidoff
CTGGGTAGAGTGCCATGGCATCACAGCTCATAGCAACCTCCAACTCCTGGGCTCAAAGCGAGTCTCCTGCCTCAGCCTCCCAAGTAGCTGGGACCACAGGTGCCCGCCACAACGCCCGGCCATTTTTTGGTTGCAGCCATCGTTGTTGTTTGGCGGGTCCAGGCTGGGGATTCGAACCCGCCATCTTAGGTGTACGTGGCTGGAGCCTTAGCCAATTGAGCCACAGGCGCCGAGCCTTTCTAATTTCTTTATGTCTGATCATATGCTATTTCTTTTTCTTCTTTTTTTTTTTTGAGACAGAGTCTCACTATGTTGCCCTTGGTAGAGTGCCATGGTGTCACAGCTCACAGCAACCTCAAACTCTTGTGCTTAAGCGATTCTCTTGTCTCAGCCTCCTAAGTAGCTGGGACTATAGGTGTCCACAACAACGTCCAGCTATTTTTTGTTGTTGCAGTTGTCATTGTTGTTCAGCAGGCCTGGGCTGGGTTCAAACCCACCAGCCCGGGTGCATGTGGCCAGTGCCCTAGCCACTGAGCTACAAGCGCCGAGCCCATATGCTACTTCTATAATCAAAAAATAAAGAAAAGTTTATTTTTTTAAAAAATGAAGAAACAGAGTATTATTACATTTGAGAAGAAAGGATGAGGTCAGATATGGTGGCTCATACCTATAATCTTAGCACTCTGGGGCAGGTGGATTGCATGAGCTCACAGGTTCGACATCAGCCTGAGCAAGAGCAAGACCCTGTCTCTAAAAATAGCTAGGCGTTGTGGTGGGCACCTGTAGTCCCAGCTACTTGGGAGGCTGACATAAGAGAATCACTTGAGCCCAGGAGTTTGAGGTTGCTGTGAGCTATGACACTATGGCATGCCTCTGAGGGTGACAAAGTAAGACTCTGTCTCAAAAAATAAAAAGAAAGGATGTCCAAAAAAGGGGATCCTGCTCCTCTGCTCGCCTCCTTCTGTGAAACTTGCTAGGTGGAAAGGGAGGGCTAACAAAAAGGACCAACTCCAAGTACTTATCTGGGAAATGCAATCAGAATCAGGAGCTGCCCTAACAGTGCCTGAAAATAAGATTTCACAGCCCCATACAGGCTCAAGAGCTGGAGCTGAAAAGTTCCATTCCCACCCATATGTGACCAAATGTAATTTGTTTCTCTGTATGCCTTCCAGCTTCACATAGTCTGATTCCATTCGAAAATCTAATAAAAGGCATAGTAGTGGCCATCATTTCTTTTGCTGGGTCCTTGTGAGCGCTTGTCTCCTACAGACTTTTTTTTTTCTCTGTAGAGTGAGCAGAGAAGCTAACAAATTATATAGAACTTCAGTGCAACTATTATCTCAATTTCTCCATATCTCACTCCTGTCAGTGGGAAGGGGAACAAGTTTACCCACATAATTACAGTCATCAAACTAAAAAGCAGAGAAGTAACAGGATTTGGGCCAGGTCTCACAGAAAATGCTAGGCAGTAGGAAGAATGCCTAAGGGTCTGAACCCTGTCTGACAAATCAGAAGTAATGTCTATAGGAACGTTCTGCTTCTCAACCCCTTTCCCAACCCAAAAGGAACACAGCTCTCAAAAGTGTTTTAATGACAACAAAACCCTCCAGCAACTGAGGGCATAAGGGTGTTAATTTTGTTTGGCAATGTCAAATTTAAGAATTTAATTCTTTAAACTGAGAAGGTGCAATTTTGATTTTAAGTGAGTTTCTTCCCTGGAGCTCAAAATCCAATTTCACCAGTTCACCTAGAAGGATGCTTGTGCTATCGCTAAGTCACCCTTATTGATCTATCTACAGGCTAAGTTGCCATAGGACCCCTATAGTCAACATTCAATCAATACATGTAACAAAGAAATGCAAAAAAAATAAGTTACTATACCTAATAACATAGCCTCAAAATATATAAGTTGACTCTACAAAAAGAAGAAATAGATAGATCCACCTTTGTGGTAGTAAATTTTAACAATTCTCCCAGTAATTGATAGATAAAGCAGGAAAAAATATGTGTAAGATGACTGAATAGCAGCAAAATTAACAAGGTTGGTCTAGTGGACACTTGGCCTCATGTTGGGACACAACGCAAGTCTCAACAAATTTCAAAGAAACAAAAGACACAGATCATATTTTCTGATCACAATGTTATTAAGCTACAAATCAACAGCTTAAATCAAAATTTGTAGAATATCACTAAACCATTAGGTGGTAATAATTATTAGCCTTTAATGCGTATAGTCAAATAAGAAAATCTGAAAATAAATAAGGTAAGCATCACATCTAAGTTAGAAAAAGAACAAAAGGCAAAAGCCCAAAGTAAATATGATAGAGAAAACTAATTTTAGAAATAAGCAAAAATTAACAAAATAGAAAACGGACATATATATTTGGGCAGGTCAACAAAACCCAAATTGCTTCCTATAATAGATAAATAAAACAAACTATTGGTGAGACTGATTTTTTTCTTTCTGAGAGAGAGTCTCACTTTGTCACCCGGGGTAGAGTGCCCTGGCATTATAGCACACAGCAACCTCAAACTCTTGGGTTCAAGCGATCCTCCTGCCTCAGCCTCCTGAATAGCTGGGACCACAGGCGTCCACCACAGTGAACCACTGTTTCTAGAGATGGGGTCTTCCTCTGCTTCGGCTGCTCTCAAACTCCTGAGCTCAAGCAATCCAACCGCCTCAGCCTCCCAGAGTGCTAGGATTATAGCTCTGAGCCACTGTGCTTGGCCAAGAGTTTTCTATCATGAAAGGCTGTTACATGCCGAGACTGATTTTTTAAAAATAATCAAAATTAGGAATGAAAGGAGGACATCTTTCTAATATCTGTAGTTAAGAGGCTATTAACAATGTTAAACCAATGAGTTTGAAAATTTAGACAAAACAGTCACATTGCTTAAAAAAAAAACATAAACTACCAACACTAAGTAAAAAAAGAAATAGAATACCTGAATCTTCCTACAATCATTAAAAGAAAGTAATTAAGTAATCACAATTTTCCCACAAATATGATACCAAAGCCCAGATAGTTTCATTGGCAAGTTCTAATCAACATTTAAGAAATAAATAACTCTGATCTCATGCAAATTTTTCCAGAGTTTTGAAAAAAAGGAAGCACTATCCAATCCACTTCATAAATCTAGCATAAACTTAATACTCAATTCCGACAAGGTCAGTATGAAAAAGGAAAACTAGAGCCAGATTCCCTCATGGACATAATTGTAAGAATATCAAATAGCCTAGTAGTAAATGATATCCAAGAGCAACAAGGAAGATAATCCATCATGGTCTAGGCGATTCCAGGAATACAAAGTCAATTTAATATTAGAAAACCAATCAGTATAATTTGCCACATTAAAAGTTTAAAAAATGGCTCAGCGCCTCTAGCTCAAGCAGCTAAGGCACCAGCCGCATACACCAGAGCTGGGGGATTTCGAATCCAGTCCAGGCCTGCCAAACAACAATGACAACTACAACCAAAAAATAGCTGGGCATTGTGGTGGGTGCCTGTAGTCCCAGCTACTTGGGAGGCTGAGGCAAGAGAATCACTTAAGCCCAGGCAAGAGAATCACTTAAGCCCAGGAGTTGGAGGCTGCTGTCAGCTGTGATGCCGCAGTACTCTACCCAGGGCGACAGCTTGAGGCTCTGTCTCAAAAAAAAAAAAAAAGTTAAAATACAAAAGCAATATGATCATCTCAACAGATGAAGAAAAAGCCTTTCATAAGATACAATATCCATTCATGATTTAAAAATAAATTTCACCAAACTTAGAATACAAGGGAACTTCCATAATGTAATAAAGAATGCCAACAAGAACATCTACAACAATACAATAAGACAGGAATGTATATCCTTAAAGGCAGAAAATAAGATAAGGATGCCAGTTACTGCTATTCTATTAAGCATTACACTAAAGGTCTTAACCAAACAGTAAGAGAAGAAAAAGATATTAAAGAATATAATGTCCACAAAGGAAGAGACAAAGGTCTCATTATTTGCAGATTATGTATGATTTACCAACGTAGAGAACCCAAAAGAATTCCCAGATAATTTCATTACAATAAACCTAAAAGCATTTACAAGGTTGTAGAATACAAAAATGACGCACAAAAGTCAATTACGTTTCTAAAGACCAGCAACTAACAAAATTATAACACGTATGTTAAAAGGAAAACCAAATGACTAGGGACTCTATAAAGTAGTTGGTTAGATTTCTGGACTCCGGCATCAGACACCCTCGTTGCTAATCCGAGCTTCACCCCCCTAGCTGTATGGCTTCTGGCAACCTATTTAGTTGCTCCGTACCCTACCTCTTAGAATTCTTATGAGGATTAAGTGAGTTAATACACATAAAGCACTTAGAACAGTGCTTGGCACAAAATAAGGGCTAAATAATGTGAGCTGTTATTATTACTGTGAAGAAGCAGCTAATTGGCCCCTATTACCCAGGGCTCCAAGGTCCTAACTATTGGACTCCAATGCATCTCCAAGATAAAGAGGGAGTTACCTGTCATAGGAAGCCAATGAAACGTACCCATGTTTTCCTGAAGGCTGGGCACTGAACTCCCATACCCAGCATACAGCTCATTATCCACTCACCCTGCTGTCTACAGAGTAATTAGCAGAAGCACACACCCATTCTCTGGAGATTTCCACCCCAATCTTACCAACCCCTTAACTGCCAGTAAAAGTCAACAACTTCAAGCTTCCTGTGAGGATAAAATCCAGAGTTCCAAATGACTGCTCTTCATCATCAAAAGACAAGGTAAACCCTTCAGACTGACCAATGCCAGGGGAAGTTACAAGACAGGCTCTTGTTTCAGGCTCTATTTCTTGGGGGGGAAGGGAGAAAACAGTAATACTTAAACATGTACTGTGTACCACACAGCATTCTCAGGGCTTTATAATGATCACTCAAGTCAATCCTTTCAATAACCTGAAAAGGTAGAATTCTTAGCCCCATTTTACAATTGACGTACAGGGTACAAGTGATTAGGCGACTTGCTTAAAGTCACAAAGCTCATGAGTGATAGGAATCGGCTTCAAACTCAGATCTGACTCCAAAGCCCGATTGCAAGCCAGAAGAGAAGACATAAAGGAGGTTAGTTCCTGAAATGAAGGTTGCTGGGTATTACATGTGCGAGGCTGTGTATTTCAATTCTCCTTCTTTCTGAGATCAGAGACCAAAATTAGAACGGGCATGCAAACAATAATTATGTGAATAGAAGACTGAAAGCGGCAAACCAGCAGGGTATATGTCCAAGTTAGTGTTTAGGAGGTACCCAGATGAAATGCTGGTGGCATTTTGTGGCATGACTAATATTTTTTTAAAAAGAAAAAAAAAAGAGGACGGGAACAGTGGCTCACACCCGTAATCTTCTAACACTCTGGGAGGCTGAGGCGGGTAGATTGCTTGATCTCAGGAGTTGGAGACCAGCCTGAGCACGAGTGAGATCCCATCTCTACTAAAAAATAGAAAAACTAGCCAGGCATCGTGGCAGTTGCCTGGAGTCCCACCTACTTGGGAGGCTGAGGCAGGAGGATCACTTGAGCCCAAGAGTTTGAGGTTGCTGTGAGCTACGATGCCACCCACAGCACTCTATCTAGGGTGACAAAGTAAGACTCTATCTCAAAAAAAAAAAATTCTCAATTTAAACAACAACAACAAAAAACCCACAGAAATATTACCACTCTTGTGGCCTCATCTCACTCAATCTTTTTCCGAAAACGAGGATATTCATAGCAGGAACACGCACTCATATGAACTTACCCAGACCTAGGAGAAAATGAGATAAAATCAGGACATATGAACAGCTTGGATTTCGATGCCACCTGGTTTTTAACTCCTTCCACGTGGCAGCCATGGCTTGGTTTTACTTACGTAATCGCCCTGATACCTGAGTCCCGAAATGCTGAGTATCCCAACAGTTACAACCTGGGACCAGTAAGCAGAATGTCAGCAAAAAATTAACATTTGTGCAGCAGTGACTATGGGCCAAGCAGCAACCATCAGAGCCCACCTGTGCTTCTCCTGTCCTAAGGTAAATGATTTTGTTCCTCCGAATGGCAATATTTTATCTGTTCTGCCTTACGAGAGCCTAGGGACATAAATGAGCCAGGAGAAGGGGAGAAAAGAATCTAGCCTGACTTTAGGACAGCTCTGCAGAGCCCTGCCTAGGATGCAAGTTGATATACAAACCATCCAAAATAAGGGACTCTAGACTCAAGAACACACACGCGTACATGCACACACACACTCCAATACAGTAACATACAAGTATTTTTAAAATCAAGCTACCATGCTAACTGCAGCATCAGATTTCATACATTATTAACCCTAGTTAAATACAAGCCATGACAAAATAGCTAAAATACATTAGACCCAGTTATGTTTCTACCTGCTCTTAAGTAGCTCTTAAACTCTTAAACTCTGCTCTTAAACTCTGCAAGGAGATAAATGTTGAACGGACAATCTGTTTAGAATGCTTCTTCTCTAGAAACCACCCCCTCGCAAAGCCCTCTTGCAAAATAGAATACAAAGTTTCATAATTCTAACATAGGGCAATAAAATATGGGCATCTCGTATTTAAGTGCCCTGTTACCTTTTGGCCTTTGTTTGATGTTTACAAATATTTTATGGAAACTACAAGGCCTGAAATTAAATAAGAGCTACTTTAAGAAAGCTAGTACTATCTGATAGTGTGTAAAGAGTCAATTGAAAAACTCCATTTCATTATAAATTCCCAAGGGAAAACGGACCGATGTGTAACTGGCTATGTATAGTAAAGCCATTTGATGTTAACTGATCAACCCATCTAAGATAGACTATGTATTCTCCCCACTTTTGTGGTCCTTTTTTTAAGAGACAATCTCATTCTGTTCCCCAGGATAGAGTGCATTACATCATGGCTCACAGCAACCTCAATCTCCTAGACTCAAAGGATCCACCTGCCTTGGCCTCCCAGAGTGCTAGAATTACCGGCATGAACCACTTGCACCCTCCCCATTTTTGCATTTCTGATGCATTCTGTTCCTCATCCTAGTCTCCAATTTCTCCATTCTACCAGGAAGTAGGAAATGAACCGAAGTGTCACCAAGTATCAGAGCTGGGAGAGATTTTAGACATTAGCTGGTCCAACTCTCTCCTTTTACAGAGGTGAAAACTGAATCTCAGAGCAGGCAAGTGACTTACTTGACATAGCAGGTGGCTGGAGGGTCTCTTGATACATAGTCCACAACAGTGGAACAGAACTGTAAGCAGGACTCTTCTGACCAGTTCTGGCTTGCACAAAGTTGACAGATAGTTCTTTATCAATACAAAAATGCAACTGGTAAATTCTTATTTCTTAATTCAAGTAATTAATTTTTATTAGCCTAGTAGTTAACAATGCTGGCTTTGGAGTCAGCCGGACATAGATAGCTATACCAACCA
Source organism: Galagoides demidoff (assembly GCA_963574575.1). Classification (NCBI taxonomy): domain Eukaryota; kingdom Metazoa; phylum Chordata; class Mammalia; order Primates; family Galagidae; genus Galagoides; species Galagoides demidoff. The sequence continues at coordinate 7,431 of CAUYQV010102939.1, forward strand.
GCTTGGCTGCTTTCTAGCTGTGTGACTTTGGGCATGTTACATAACCTCTCTGAAACTTAATTTTCTTGTGTGCAAAATGGGAACACCAATAATAGTAACTATATACGACAGGGTGCCTGGTACATGGTAAGTGTTCAATAAAATGTTAGCTGTGACTATTATCATACCCTAATCCTATTTGTGTGGGGAGAGGGCACTGGGAAGAGTACCTGACTTGGATCAAAGTCCCTGACTTGGATCTATATTTCTGACTCAGGAAGCCACAGTGAATAGGGACAAAACAAACCAGCCTAATGCTACCACCACTATGAACTGTCCGACTGCACTAATTCTCAGGCCCACACATAAGACCAGGAACCTCCTGTCTCTAAGGCAAGTTGCACAAATGGAAAAAAAAAATGAACTGAGGCATAAAAGTCATAAATACATTAAGCTTAAAAAAGTCCCTTAGAAGTAGAAAAGTGCCCTAATTAGACTCGACAGCTGTTTCAGTAAAGGGAAAATTAGCCATGTTTAGGTGTCTTGGGCCTGAGCCAGTGGTAACCATACAAGATTTTAAGAAAGATGAAAATGTAATCTCTTCTCTCCCAAACCATAAGGAGGCTGGGATGCATACAGCACAAAATGAAATTTTTGTCCAAGTCTTAACATAGACCATTAGGTTCACTTGTCCTTCAGAACAGAGTGTAACAAGACCACAAAGGGCAACGGCCTGGTACACCCTGGAACTTGTCCTAACTCTGCCATTCTCACATGGTGTGACCATAGGTAAGTAACTTCCTGCTCTGTGATATATTCCCTATCTGCAAAACAAAGGGCTTGAACTACAGGAACCCCCAAACCCTTCAGACCTCTAGCATTATCTGGTCATCAATTCTGTATATACCTGAATATGTAGTAATAGACTATCAATGAGCCTCAATAATAAATTCCTGAGGATAGAAACCATATCTGCTATTTCTTTTGTGTCTCCCTAATACAACACTCTCCATGCTAGCCCCAGAGTAACTGCTTAACAAATATTAAGTGATCTAAACTGATCATACAGTCAGTAGCATATCATAAGCTTTTCGCATGCCAGGCAGTGCTCCCCCAACCTCTCCCCCACCAGGATTTTTGAATATGTCAGATTTTAGCACCCGTGGGTTTTTAACAAAGAGAAGAACTGCACAAGAAAACAAAGCTCCTATCACCCATGTGACAATGACTGAATACCTAGGTGCCAGGCACTCTGCTCAAAAGGGGCAGATCTGGGCCCTAGCGCTGCCACCCATCTTACAAGCTATATGATTCAGGGTGAGTCTGTTAACCCAGTGTAGTGCAAGGCCTGATAAAGGCAGCTACTATTATTAAGGAACTCCTGAATCTTACATCTTCAATCTCTCTTGACAGGAGAGCAACTAACTAGCATGGGTGGTTAGCACCAACACTTTACTAGTGGTGCAGCCCAAAGGCTTCAGGAATACAGAGGAAGAAACACTTGTATTGAGATTTTATTCAATACACAACCAGACACACACACAATTTCTAGAGGGCCAGTTTCGGCTCAGAACACAGTTAATCCTAGCTGCAATTAGAATCACTGAGGAGCTTTTAAAAATGCCTATGTCCAGGTGCCAGCCGAGATCAATTATCTAAGAATGGGTTGAGGGAAGCAAGCACTGGTTTGTGTGTGTTTCAGTTTGTGGCCAGGGCCGGGTTTGAACCCACCACCTCCAGTATATGGGGCCAGCGTCCTACTCCTTTGGGCCACCGGCACTGCCCACTGGTTTGTGTTTTATTTAATGCTGCCCCAGGTGACTGAGGGATAGAGCCAGCCTCGAGGACTCGAGCCTCCATCTCCATCTCCACTTCTCGTCCCAAAGTTAGGGGCAGACCCAGAAGAAGACTCAGAGGTCTTCGAGAGCCACAAAAATTCCATTTCAGTCACTTGCCAGACTATTCTCTGCGCCAGGACAATAACTGTGCCACTGCCAAACCATTTCTGGTAGTGAAAACTTAAGACTTCTTCAACTTCAGTTAGTCGGAGAAGGTGATCAGCTAAGTCTAGCCTACGCTGCAACCATTCCATTTATCAGAGGTTTAATTGGCCCGCGAACTCGTGCTTTTCTGGAAGACTGATGTCATTTATTCCTTCCCAATTGTCCTACTCCTTGCTTCATACTGATACTTCCTTGGGGCAATGAATGCTCCTTGCTCCCTCTGCAGCTCAGTCATGAGTCAGACACACACACACACACAGACTTGCTTTTTTAGTTCCTTCTTAATCAGCCTCTGCCTGCCTCTTGGCTACTTAGCTACTCTTCTCCCTATCCCTTCCCCTTTCAGCTGAGCTTCCTGGCAATGGGGCAACTGCCTCATTCTAGCAGTAATCTCTCCATATCCCCCGCCTCACTCCTACTGGCCACACGGGCAGCAAGACACCTGTGGCGCAGTCTCCCAATCACGTGTTTTCTCAGTTGCCAATCTTCTCTTGCAAGTTGGCTTTCTTCATCCACTGACTCTCTTTTAGTGAAACTCTTTTCCTAGACTGCTGATCATCTCCTGTCTTTCTTTAAATAAGTATTTTTCTTAACTACTAAGGAAATCTGTACTCATTCTAAATTCAAACAATATTAGAAATGTAGTCAGTAAAACTTGAGAGTGCCCCCCCTTTCCCTAATCGCTCAGGAATAAGCACTAGTCAGTACACAGTCTTCTTGACTTTTATGAGGTGTTCATAAACATGCACACAGAACGGGATGGGTTGGTTTTTTAGACAAATGTGTTTTCATCATACATACTGTCCTGCAACTTGTTTAATTTTAATAATATATTTTGAACAATTTTCAAACTGAATATAGACATCAGCCTTTTTAAAAGTGGCACAGGCTCGGCACCTGTGGCTCAAGTGGCTAAGGCGCCAGCCACATATACCTAAGGGAGCGGGTTCGAATCCAGCCCGGGTTGCCAAACAACAATGATGGCTGCAACCAAAAAAATAGCCGGGCGTTATGGCAGGCACCTGTGGTCTCAGTTACTAGGGAGGCTGAGGCATGAGACTACTTGGGAGGCAGAGGCATGAGACTCGCTTGAGCCCAGGAGTTGGAGGTTGCTGTGAGCTGTGATGCCACAGCAGTCTACCCCGGGGGACAGCTTGAGGCTCCTTCTCAAAAAAAAAAAAAAAAAAAGGCTTGGCACCTTTGGCTCAAGTGGCTAAAGCACCAGCCACATACACCTAAGGTGGCGGGTTTGAATCCAGCCAAGGGCTGCCAAACAACAATGACGGCTGCAAAAAAAAAAAATAGCCAGGCGTTGTGGCGGGCGCCTGTGGTCCCAGCTACTAGGGAGGCTGAGGCAGGAGACTCGCTTGAGCCCAGGAGTTGGAAGTTGCTATGAGCTGTGATGCCACGGCACTCTACCCAGGGGGATAGCTTGAGGCTCTGTCTCAAAAAAAAAAAAGTGGCACAGTGTTCCATGGTTGGATTTATCATTCTGCCATTGATGGGCTATTTATCAACATTCTCTATCCACCAATGCTGCTCCCATAAATATCCTGGCATACAACTCTTCACACGTTAACATTTATAGGGTAAATATTTAAAAGTGGGTGGGGTAACTGGCCACAGGGATCAGTCTATAATCACCAATTCTAATTGCCTTTCATCAGGTCCAACTTGGTCTCACCCTCTGTAGGGCATGACACAAATGACCAGCTCTTATTTCCTGAAACTCCTTCCTCTCTTGGTTCTCATTCTACATTCTGGATGACAGCTCCTTCACTGAGCCGTCTTTCATTTTTATTTATTTATTTTGAGACAGAGTCTCACTTTGTCACCCTTGGTAAAATGCCATGGCATCATAGCTCACAGCAACCTCAAACTCTTGGGCTTAAGCAGTTCTCTTGCCTCAACCTCCCAAATAGCTGGGACTACAGGCACCCACCACACAGCCACAGCCTGGCTATTTTTTTGGTTGTAGTTCTGTAGTTCTCATTGTTGTTTAGCTGGCCCTGGGCTGGGTTCGAACCCACCAGCCTGGGTGTATGTGGCCGGTGCTATAACCACTCTGCAACGGGCACCGAGCCCTGAGCCTTCTTTCTGCTCCCCAAAGTAGACAATGCCCAGAATACTTTTCTTCTTCCTTAGCCTACATGATGCTCCTGTCTTCTCCTCCCTTGGCTCCCCTAAGCAAATACCTCCTAATGAATATTTCTAGCCTTAACCACATTTCAACAGCCTGCTGGGCATTCCAGCCTCAATATCTCAAACATTTGAAACTCAACAGATCCCAGAATGAACTCAAGACCTTTTTCTCTAAGCCACAGTTTCCTCATCTGAAAGACAATGGGACTGAACTAGGCTCAACTTAAAAAAAAAATTAGAAGTCTAGAATGCACTAGAAGCTGTGGAAGGTAAAAAAATAATAATAAAAACATAGACCTTGCATTCAGGGAACATATAATCTAAGGAGTAGAGGAGATACACAAACAAATTACATAATATAAGGCAGACTAATACGCTAAAATAGACAAGAGTGGTTAAATCTGGCTTGAAGGCTTGAAAACAGCTTCACAAGAGGGAGTGTTTGGGCTGAGCCTTGAATGATGTTTCACCAGGATGAGAACAGAAAGAATGCTTCTGGGTGAGAGGACAGCACGATCAAAGTATAAACTCAGAGAAGCATGGAAGCACACAGTGTACGCGTCTGGATCAGAGAGCACATTAAAGAATATACTACATGACAAGGCTGAAAAGAAAGATTGGCACCAAAATCACAGAAGTGGCTGCCTAGAATGCTATTCTTTAAAAAAAAAAAAAAAGTGAACTTTAATAGGAGGGCCGGGCACGGTGACTGACACCTGTAATCCTAGCACTCTAGGAGGCTGAGGCATGTGGATTGCTTGAGCTCAGGAGTTCCAGACCAGCCTGAGCAAGAGTGCGACCCCATCTTAAAAAAAAAATAGCTGGTCATTGTAGTGGGAGCCTGTAGTCCCTACCACTTGGGAGACTGAGGCAAGAGGATCACTTGAGCCCAAGAGTTTGAGGCCACTGTGAGCTATGAAGCCATGGCACTCTACCAAGGGTGACAAAGTGAGATTCTGTCTCAACAAAAAAAGAACTTAAATGGAGTCCCCCTGAGACAGCATGCCTGTGGCTAATTAGCATAAATGGCAAGGGACACCATAGTGTATGCATCTAGGTGTCTGCCTTCCCTGCTAAAGCCAAGTGGGAATTATAAGACATTTTGAGAAAAATAACTAACAAGACTCCACATGCATTTTACTTGTATCTTTCTGGCAATAGCATAAAAAAATAGAACATAAAGACACCTAGAGGCGGAAAGATCAGTCAGGAGGCTGCAGTAATGAGCCAGATTATGATGACGATGATCACCATCCTCAAGATGAACCAGGGCAGAGGAATCAAAGAAGAAAAAAGAGATAGAAGGAAGAGCTAATGAAAGAATAAAGATGACTCAGACTGTGACAACGAATAGGATGAAAAAGGGGGAACAGAAACATATCAAGGTTTTAAGGATACACTGTGCATCCTTGGATGGACTGTGACGCCATTAAGTAAAATAGGAAGGAAGAATAGCATTTAACACAATTCTTGCTTTTCATTCCAAATCCCCCAACCACTTTACTTGGGATGCATGGCTTTCAAGCGCCCCCTGAGCATACTGGGAGGGAAAAAGCAGGATCTGCATTGCTTGATGGCCCCAGCATTTATATAACCCCGTGTATAAACCTACTGTTCTCCATTTTTCCAGACTGCCAGGGAGATAGCCATTAACATCTGATCCTACACACAATAGACTAAGAAACCTGTGAATGTCGTGCTCTCAAAACGTGATGACTCGTCTCATTTAGATAGCGCTTTCTTACATTCAAGGTACATGCACAAACCACATTCCACTTGGTTCTTGTGTTTATCCTACTCGGTAAGAAAGACAAAGATCATCCTTATCTTACAGGTGATAACAGCCAAACTCATATTTACTAGGCACTTGTTATGTACTACAATTCTAAACACTTTACATGCAGTCATACATTTAATTCTCATAAGAACCTCACAAAGTAGATACTATTATTATCCCCCATTTTACAGATATCCTTTCTTAAAACAGCCCCCCCAGAGACTTTATATTTAACTGGCAAAAAAACAAGGAAAATAATGAACTTTGAAGACCTAAAAGGAAAAACAAAAACAAAAAAAAAAAAAAAGGAAGGAAGAAAGAAAACGGGCCCAGAGATGTCAATTAACTTTCTCAAGGCCACACAGCTAGAAAGCAGCAGAGCAGGAATCTAAACCTGGCCAGTCTGGCTCTAGAGCCTCTACCTCTATTCATAACTACCACACTATGTATAAGAAGAATGAAGCACAAAGAGACTACCTAACTGGTCAAAACTCCTCAGTTTTGTCAACCAGGTGGAGATGAACCTACAACCAGTACCCTAGCCTGGCTAACACTTAATCCAGTGACCTATTACTCCACATTATTCACCAAGATGAACTAACTTCTCCCAAGGGCCTGGCAGGTTGTTTTGATCCTTTTCATCTTTGGCCTTTGTCATCTCTGCCAGACTAAGGTTCTGGGCTCTAAGTTTGGTCCCTTGTCCTAGAACCCTGTGTTTGTTTTTTTTTTTTTTTTTTTTGAGACGGAGCCTCAAGCTATCTCCCTGGGTAGAGTGCCATGGCATCACAGGGCATAGCAACCTCCAACTCCTGGGCTCAAGCAAGTCTCCTGCCTCCGCCTCCCAAGTAACTGGGACCACAGGCGCCCGCCACAACACCGGGCCATTTTTTGGTTGCAGCCATCATTGTTGTTTGGCGGGCCTGGGCTGGGGATTCGAACCCACCACCTTAGGTGTATGTGGCTGGCGCCTCAGCCGATTTAGCCATAGGCGCCGAGCCTAGAACCCTGTTTTTCAACCATTTTTTTAATCTCACGGCACACTTGAACCCATAGTTATGCTTCTGCGGCACACTTAATTATGTTGGTCAAAGGAGTAAAAAAAAGAATATATGTGCTTTGAACTTCTTTCGAAAATAATTTAATAATCTTTAAAATGTTTCGCAGCACACCTACCATCCTCTCATGGCACACTGGCTTAACATCACAGCCCTAGAGCCTCATACCACTGTTCATTAGATCAGATGCAGGCCTCTACTTGGAGGAAGTGATGATCTCAATTATATCCACAGCTGAGACTGGGCACCGTGGCTCATGCCTATAACAATCCCAACATCCTGGGAGGCAGAGGCGGCAGGATCACTTGAGGGCAGGAGTTCAAGACCAGCCTAGGCAACATGGTAAGACTCTGTCTCTACAATAAAAAATAATTTTAAAAATCCACAGGTGAATGGGTCCCATTTTTAAGCAACTAATCTCGGGAGACAGGCACACTGGCTCTACACGCAGGCTCACTGAGCGCACACACCTCTGTGGACTGCCAACTCAGGGCAGGCAGCAAGGAACAGTGGCACCGGGGCTAGGCTTCTCTGTGGAAGAGAGGAAGCAAGGTCAGGAAAGCAAATTAAAAAAGAAACTGCTATACTAATCAGGTAGAGGGGTGGCCTGCAGCCATGGAATACTCACTTTCAAGACAGTAATAAAGAATGATGCTAAAAAAAAAAAAAAGGATGCTCAAAAAACACAAGATTTCTGTTTCTCTAATAGTGGGTAAGAACAAAAGTGCAGTTCTTTTTTTTTTTTTTCTTTTGCAGTTTTTGGCCGGGGCTGGGTTTGAACCTGCCACCTCCAGTATATGGGGCTAGCACCCTACTTCTTTGAGCCACAGGTGCAGTTCTGTTTAAGCTGAAATGGTTAGGGGTAGAAGGAAGACACGTGTGCTATTATCCCAACCGGAAGTTGGGAGAGCCAGCTCTCTTCCTCCTTAGCTCTATGACTTTGGGCAAGTCGAGTTACCTCTCTGGGTCTCAGTTTATTCATCTGGAAAATGAGGGAAGAGGGACAAGGGAACTAGCTGATCTCTGAGATTTCCTTCTGCTTTGACTTGATATCACCCTGCTGTTTCAACAACCTGAGAAACATCCTGTGCCAGAACATCCTGTGTCTAGAGTCAGCCAAAGGGGCAATAGCTAGAAGCAAGAGAAAGAACAATTAGGTAAAACCGAAGTGATTACTGTGGAAGGCTGCAAATGAGGTAATATAAAGGCAACAGAGTTAACGCGAATGCATGCTCAAAAATGTTTTAAGTGTTATTATTAATGCTAACTTTTGTGGAAGTATACAAAGATAACCAAAAATTATAGTGAGATCGTCCTCCTAAATTTGACTCTTTCTTGCCCATCTGACCCTGTTACAGGTTTATAGCATTTAAAAGGTCTGAGGGAGGCCAGACTGAGTGGCTCACGCCTATAATCCTAGCGCTCTGGGAGGCCGAGGAGGGTGGATTGCTTGAGTTCAGGAGTTGGGGACCAGCCTGAGAAAGAGCAAGACCTGGTCTCCAAAAAAACAGAAAAACTAGCCGGGCATTGTGGTGGGCACCTATAGTCCCAGCTACTAGGGAGGCTGAGGCAGGAGGATGGCTGGAGTCCAAGAGTTTGAGGTTGCTGTAAGCTATGATGATGCCACAGCACTCTACCCAGGACGAGGGTGAAACTCTGTCTCAAAAAAAAAAAAAAATTAGGTTGAGGAAGGCCCTAAATGACCAGCTATCTTTAATGTCCACAGATGGTTATAACTAGAAAGTGAGAACCCGACCCCAAGGGAAGAAGGAAAAGAAAAAAATGTTAGTGGCAAGAGCCAAGATTAATCCTCAGTTCACTGCAAACTGCCCGTGGAAAAGGGGGATAAAAAAACAACAGGTGCAGACCACAGTGTACTTGGCAAATTCTTTTTTAGGACAAACCCAAAGCAGGGAGTAAGAAATGTGGGAAGATGATCCTAGCCTGGTTTCCTCATGTGTCCATCTGAGCAAACACAGCACTGGCCTTGAGATATGGCCAAACACTACCCAGCCAGGCAGGAGACCCTGGGACACGGCGGGCTTCACATTCTTCCCCACAAAGCTAATGCAGCCTAGGCCTAAAGGTCACCCCAACTTCTGTGCCCAAGACAATACCCCCCCCCCAAAATCCCTGCCCAGGGAAGACAGCTACAAGGCCAAGGGTCAATCAGTTCTTTTCCTTCACTACCCAGAAACCTTATAAGCAAACAAGGAAACATGACCTTGGTTCGGTGCTTGCTTGCAGAGCTATTCTGAGAAGAGCAAAGCTGGAAAACAGAGGGGAGTGAGCTGCCACATGGCAGAACAGAGATCTAAAGGTACAGGCAGCCTCAGGGTGCCAAGATTCCCTGCGGCATTGGGGGCCCAGGATGTAGGGAGAAATGTCCCCCCCCCAGCAGTCAGCAGCTGTGGCAGCCGCAGCCCAAGAGACCAACCACAAAAGTGCTGAAGATAATGAGGCGCTCGCTCATGCACGTGACCCTCAGCAACATTCCTGCAGGGCACAGAGAATAAAGTACAATGTGGGGCCAGCACACACACTCAAGTGCCTGGAACTTAAAAAAGGAAACTCTTATCAAATGCAAGCCAACAAGGAACAAGGGCGGATATGAAGAGGACACTTTTCCAATCTTCCCTAAGACTTAGAAAGAGTGAACTTCCATAGCCAATTTCTAATGGCTGCAATTTATTTGGGTTGCTGGTTGTTTTAGAAATGTCCTATACACCAGCTCCTCCCAAGGAACCAGGATGATCGCAGAAAACAGAACATCAGCCTTCTTTATTCTCCCACCCCCAAGACTAAGAAACTGCCTATTTACCCACAATGCTTAGGAATATGTCCAGAGGCCTTTCAACAGCCTTGGCAGGGTGGGGCACCCTCTCCACCCCAAGGCTGTGAAGTTACTTGACCAAGGCCTATGCCAGGGAAATCTGCACATAAAGAGGGCTCACCTCTTGTGACTAGTGGCCTATGCCCCAGAATAGTCAGCTCTACAGATGAATAGGTAGCTGGTCCTGAAAAGGAGAAAGGAGGCTGGGTGGGGTGGCTCCTACCTGTAATCCTAGCACTCTTAGAGATTTCTTGACCTTAGGAGTTTGAGACCAGCCTGAGCAAGACTGAGAACCCATCTCTACTAAAAATAGAAAAAACTAGCCGGGCATCGTGGCAAATGCCTATAGTCCCAGCCACTCAGGAGGCTGAGGCAGGAGGATCACTTGAGCACAGGAGTTTGAGGTCGCTGTGAGCTAAGACGATGCCACAGCACTCTAGCCTGGGCTACAGAGTGGGCCTCTGTCTCAAAAAAAAAAAAAAAAGGAAAAGAAAAGGAAAAAGTGTAGCATATCTAGGAGACGAGAAAGAACTGTCTCTTGTCTCTTATCCATTTCCCAGTGTGCAAAGCAATGCCACGCTTTTCCTGCAGCTAAGATACTTACTGGTCCACCTGAAACTGCCTTTCTCCCAGGAGCTCTCTGGGAGTGACCCACTCTCCTTTAATAATTACCTAACCCTGGTAAAAAGGTAGCACTAGAGGAAGTTGCATACCCCTCAATCAAAAATCAATAAAAAAGTAGAAAACAAATCCATTTGCCTGTCACTGCCTACCTCCCCCCAGAAAACCACTTTCATACTTCTGTCATGGACTTGCTGCTTTCCTAGACTTCCATCAAGATATCTTGCACCATGGAGCCAGCCTACTGATGAAGAGCAGTAATAATTAAGCCGAGAGGTCCCTGGAAAGCCAAACTTCCTACCAATGACAGCCACCTCCAAATTCTTCAGAAAGGAGTGGGTGATTGAAGGCACCCTTGACATTACCCACAAAGCTGTCCTTAACCCTTGAACAGCCAAGGAACCCTGTCCTGCAGAGATCATTACACGGGTGCTAACTTCATGAAACTAATATTTCTGCCCACTTCATGAAATGAATATGCCAGGAAAGCTTCTCTTGGTTGAAATTCTTAAAGCTGCCTTCCTGTATCAAATCTCTACCATCTAACCCAAAGCTCAAAGTAGCAACCATAGTGAAAATGGTGGCTGTCAACCTCATCATTGTCATCACCATTATAGCTAAAATTTATTGAATGTTTACTATGTGCCAGCTACTATCTTATGTATTTTTATTATTTTCTCCTTTTTCTCACTTAATCCTCGCAATAACCATGACATAATTATTCCATTTTATAAATATGGGAATGCAGGTTCAGAGAGATTAAGCAACTTGCCCAGGGTTACACGGCTAGAGGTAGGATTTGAATCTAGGCCTTTATCACCCCAGAGCCTGCCCAATACACAAATGATGCCATGTAATATATACTAGTACTATTATTAAAAACTGCTAACATTACTAAATGCACACAATGAGTAGGAACTTCTGCTAAATACTTGCTTCAAATTTTTTAATTTAATCCTCACAACAACCCTGTTTGGTAGATACTAATGCAGGGTGTCCCAGAAGTCACCCGTAAAGTTGCCATACATAGGGAAAATGGGAAATTATAGTTAAATGCACCTTTATTTACAAAATATTCTCTACATGTTGGCCACCTCTGTGTACAATTTTGTAGAGAATATTTTATAAATAAAGGTACATTTAGCTATAATTTCCCATTTTCCCTATGTATGGTGATTTTAAGGATGACTTTCGGGACACCCTGAATTATTCCCACTTTATAGATAAGTGAGACTGAGGTTTTGAGCTGTTAAGTAACACCTCTAAAGTCACATGGTGATGGGCCTCAAATCCAATCCCAGGAAACATGGTCCTAAACCTCTACCCACTAAGCTGAAGTTGCATTAGGAAAAGGGGGCATTTCTTCCTTCGTAGTCAGGATTCCTGCTGGGTCCCAATCAAAACCTACAAGTTCCCCGAAAGAATTTGCCAAGTACAAGTCCAATGAGGAAGACTGTCTAGCCTTTCGGTGGACACGCCAGCCACTCAGATCTGATTAGGAAAAGATGATCAAAACCTTTCTAGAATTCTCTCCTCACCCCCATTTTCCCTCAACCTGATTTCTGAAGAGATGGCCTCACCACCAACCTCTGCCCAGAACATCTAATAAGTGTTTACCCAGGGCTCCCAGAGCCATGGTTAAGGGCCTTAATGTGCAATCTGGCTCTGCACCTTATTTAATCAGCACCTGAATGAAATGTCTCTTCGCTTGCAACAGCCAGAGCACAGTCAGTCAGCTTTCTGCAAACGCAGCTGGTCGATTGGCAAAGGCAATTCAACTCACAGGCAAAATACACCCTGAGTTTATACCACTGCTGGCATGTGATGGAGATGAAGAGACAAAAAGCATCAGGCTGGAATTAGGATGGGCTCAAGATTCCCTTCCTCTCCAGATGCTCTCACTCCTCCTTCTCCTACCCACCTGAGCACCTGCCTACAGGGCAGGACTTGTACTGGCTCTGAAAAACAGACCAACCCTCTGTCCTCCTGGCTCCTACCATCCATTCCCTTCCCTCAGAGCTACTCGGTCCAGAACAAGACTCATGCTACCCTTCCTTCCTCTGGCATTTCCTCCAGAAGCTACTAGACAAAAACCAGTGGAGAGATCCTCCAAATCCTCCCCTTCTGGGTCTCAGGCTGGCAACACATCCAAGTGCCTGGACACACCATGCACCAACAGTGCAAGCCCTGCCCTGTGTGGCTAGGACACACAGAGGCCTGATGCCCAGAAGAGGGGTCTTCCCCAGACCTTCCGATTAAATTCTTTATCCAAGCACCGTAAAGGAACTTACATTAATATAATACTCTGTGGGTCAGCAGGTTGGGGTGCCAAAGACACTGATAACCTGGTCAAGCATATAGGAGAGAGAATAGGCCCAAACCCGGGCAAGCAACGTGGGTAAGGCCACCCATTCAAAAACACTAGACATAGTCTACCAATGAGAATGAGAGGTCAAGTTAGGGGAACGAGACCTTTTTAAAACTCATCCTCCCCTGATGCCCAGTGGAGAGACCGTCCATAAGCCATCCATGCTTTAGTATCAATCTCTTAAATGGAACTACTTTTTTCCTAATTCCCTCATGGATGCCACTTCCTCTGAGGAAATGGACATTTTGCACTGTCGAAAGGCTTGTTCTGGAGTTTGGAATACTCTAGAAGGAGGCAAGCTTGGATGGGGTGAATCAGATGAAGAGACTTGGAAACACGGAAGGAGTATGAAAAAGAAAAGGAGAAACACAGCACCACATTTCACCTCTTCTGCCATGGGCCTTAGACGGAACAGCAAACATCCCACAAGCCACTAAAAATCATCTCCTAGTTGCAGATGGGATGCCTGCCATCTCCCCATTCCCTATATTTAATGTCTGTTCTGTGTGTCTGTCCTTGACAGTGTGGGCCCTCCTTGGGACAACACAGGGAATTACAATTCTCTATCTTTCAAGTCCCCTATCAAGGATTCATGGGCAGCTGCAGTTCACTGATCAACAGCCCAGGCATGACAGAACATTCTCAGAGTTTTACTTGATTTGCCAAGGGAGAAGTAAGAAGAAATCGGCAGCGCCCACAGCTCAGTGGGTAGGGTGCTGGCCACATACCCTATGGCGGGTTCGAACCGGCCTGGGCCAGCTAAAATCAACAATGACAACTGCAACAACAACAACAACAACAAAAATAGCCAGGCGTTGTGGCGGGCGCCTGTGGTCCCAGCTACTTGGGAGGCTGAGGCAGGAGGAGACTTGCTTGAGCCCAGGAGTTGGAGGTTGCTGTGAGCTGTGATGCCACAGCACTCTACCCAGGGGACAGCTTGAGACTCTGTCTCAAAAAAAAAAGTTCTGTTCATTATTTCTCAAACAAGAAGCAGAACAGTTAA
>CAUYQV010102941.1:0-12096 GCA_963574575.1 Galagoides demidoff
TAGGCTATTTGGTTATAGCTTTCATATAAAAGGTATAAATTAGTTTCATAATAAAGGTGTGTACATTGGATACTTTTTCCTCCATTCTTGCGATACTTTGCTCAGAAGAACATTCTCCAGCTCCATCCATGTGAACATGAAAGACGTAAAGTCTCCATCCTTCTTAATGGCTGCGTAGTATTCCATGGTAGGCCCCTCATTTCTTACACATACAGCAAGAGAGTTGAGCTTGAGTATGTATCTCCAATCTTTCCCAACACTAGTGCCAGATATAGTCACCTTCGAAGTATTGTCCTTGGCCATCTGGTGACCGTAACGATATTCAGCAATGAGGTATGTAGCACTTTTTCTGGGATGAATTTGCAAACTTAATTGTCCAACCCTGTAATTGCAATTTCCATTAATAACGTAGGAGTAGCAGCCTTGAATTTATAAAATATTCTCAGGTTTGGAGAGCTGATTTAGAAATCAGCCATGGGGCTCAGCGCCTGTGGCTCAAGTGGCTAAGGCGCCAGCCACGTACACCCAAGGTGGCGGGTTCGAATCCAGCCCAGGCCTGCCAAACAACAATGACGGCTGCAACCAAAAAATAGCCAGGCATTGTGGCAGGCACCTGTGGTCCCAGCTGCTTGGGAGGCTGAGGCAGGAGACTCGCTTGAGCCCAGGAGTTGGAGGTTGCTGTGAGCTGAGATGCCATGGCACTCTACCCAGGGGGATAGCTTGAGGTTCCTGTTTCAAAAAAAAAAAAAAGAAAGAAAGAAAGAAAGAAATCAGCCATGGCCCAGAGAAAAGAGACCAGGACTTAAGTCTCACTTTGGCCACACCATTGCCATCCTCTGTAAAATGAGGATTCTCTTAACCTACCATGCAGAAAGGCTGGTAGAATTTTATTCGACGGTGACAGTGATTTTTACAATATAAAAACCTACGCACACGTAAACATTCTATCATCCAGTACAGCTCATTCGCTTATTTTTTCCCCCCAACACAGAGTTTCCCAAACTCTGTTAGAAAATAAAGGCATATAGTTTTTGCTTTTACTAAAGTTATGCATGTTCTTATTCAAAGTGTCAACCTCCGGAGAGCTTACTATGTGATACATGGTCCATGCCTCCGCCTCCAGTTCCCCGGGGACAACCACTTTCAACTCTCGAGCTTTTGCCTTTTCAACACCTGACTCCCATATGCCTAGATGCCTGCCCACGGCACCATTTCTTGATTTTTCCGTCTTAGGCGTTATGTGACCCACCAATTACGGAAGAGGAGGACTTAGCCAACTTTCATGCCTATCACTCTACACCAGTAAAAACACGCCCGGTGTGCATATTTCTATTCTCCCAATAGAAATACATCCTAATATATATTTTGGTTAGATCTATCATCAGTGCTTAAATTAATTTGCATACATAAATACTGCTCACAGATGAGCCACGTGGAGGACGGAGGGTTTTTTTTTTCCTTTCTTGCACAAGTATTTTTTCCCTAGATTCAAGAAGTGTCTTATTTTCTGCGTTTTCTATGGTCTTAGCACCATCGTTCAGCCCGAAGTTCTCTCTCAACACAGCTCAGTGCATTATATATTTTTACTGATTTTATCTTCTTGAGGGATGACTGTTGGAACCTTCTTTAAATATTCATTCTTGTTTGTTGCAAGCCTGTTGACTGATGTCATCCTGGGGATTATCTATCCTAGGGATTTCTTTTACCTATCTCATATTAAATTCCCTGTTACTTGGGCCCAATGTTTATGTCTTTATTCACTTATTTTCTTATTTTTAAACTGGAGTACTTTCTCTAGGAACTTCTGGGGAGTGTGTACATTTTGAGAACTTACATATCTGAAAACATGTTTAATCTACCCTTATAAAATATTCTCAGGTTTGGAGAACCCATAGGTGTCAACCCATAGGTGTTAATAGTTTGACCAGATTGACCAGATGTAGGATTTAAGTTAGAATGAAATTATGACAGCTTTGCTCTTGAATTACTGTTAAAATGTCCAGGGCCATTTATACTCTTAGTTTTTTCTTTTGAGAAGCATTTGAGATCTTCTTTTTTCCCTACCATTGAAATTTCTTAGTCATGTGCTTGGGTCAATTTTTATTTAAGGTGCTGGGATTAGACTTAGATGGTCCTTAAATTCTCCTCCGGTCCTGAGATTTAGAGACCTGCTTCTTGGTAGCTGAGTAGTTTAATGTTCCTTTGCCACATCATTCCAAAAATTCTTCTGTAACAGCTCTTATGCCTCTCTTAGTTGTGTATATCTCTGGCATATAGCATCATAACAGGCCCCGTTATGGAAACTCAACTGATTTTTGTTTGCATAAATGAAAACAAATTACATGTGAGACTGGGTGTGGGGGTTCACACCTGTAATCCTAGCACTCCGGGAGGCCAAGGTGGGTGGAATGCTTGAGCTCACAGGTTGAAGACTAGCCTGAGCCAGAGCAAAACCTTGTCTCTAAAAATAGCCGGGCATTGTGGCGGGGGCCTGTAGTCCCAGCTACTTGGGAGGCCAAGGCAAGAGAATCACTTGAGCCCAAGAGTTGGAGGTTGCTGTGAGCTATGCTGCCACCAGCACTCTACCAAGGGCAACAAAGCAAAACTCTGTCTCAAAAAAAAGAAATTACTTGGATCTTTTGGCAGTATGGGCATAGAAACAAAAGATGTAATATGGATATGAAAACTTAACGATAGAGTTATAATGGAAGTATTGGGGTATATTAGAAAACGTACCACTACTTTAGAGACGTCGGTTTGCTATAAACTTTTTGTAATGCATGACTTAGTTATGAACCTGGACAAACTTTGAACTGCTATCTGTAACCACTTGAAACTTGAAAGGAGAGAAATAAAAATAGTTTCAGGTTCTTGAGGTTTCTGAAGACCTTTAAAAACCCGTTGTTGGTTATAGGCAGGTTTACGGTGGAGGAAAAGAAAATGTCCTGGAGACACGTCTTCCTTTAACATTCGTGGGTCTTATAAACAAGAATATAAATGGTAGCCCATATACATATGTCTAAATATTTAAAATTCATAACTCAAACTTAAACATGTTATTTATTTATTTAGACAGTCTTGCTCTGTTGCCCAGGCTAGAGTACAGTGGCATGATCATAGCTCACTTTAATTTCAAATCCCTGGGCTCAAGTGATCGTCCTGCCTTAGCCTTATGAGTGGCTGGAACTATGGGACTACAGGTGTACACGACCATGTGTGGCTGTATTTAAAAAACTATTGTAGAGATGGAGGTCTTTCTACATTGCCCAAGCTAGTCCCGACCTCCTGGCCTGAGGCTGTCCTCCTACCTGGCCTCCTAAAGTGCTAGGACTACAGATGTGAGCCAGTGAACTTGGCCTAACAATGTCAAATAAAATATGCTCTGGCCTCATAGCTTGTCAAACAAATACACTTTCCTCACACCCAGAAGGTCAGGTTGCATTGGAATTCTGGAATTCCTTAGCAGCCCCAGAAGAGCCACCCTTCAGGCTGTCTTCTACCTTTACTCACATCTGTCTGGTCTTTGTGTGATCCCGCCCACCTGAACACACGCAGGCACACAGACGTGGCAGCCACATGACCAAGTGCTATTTACATGCCCTACCAAGGTGGTTCAGTCAACACCTGGGGGGACAGTCTTGGCTCAGAGGCCTGTGTGTGCCCTGGAAGTGGACCGCAGGTTGTTTCTGAAAGGAGCGACCATCAGAGTAGTCGAGAGGGTGAGGCCATCCCCTGCTTTCTAGGTGGGCCTGCTGCCTTGGCCCTGGGGAGCCCGCTGCAGGAGGATAACTAGAAAATGATCTTCTAAATGCTGGTCCAGGCCAGAGTCCTCTCCTTACTGAGGCTGATGGCGAGACTCCCAGAGAGTCAGAGGAACCTGGCTGTGATCCTTTGGTCAATGGATGGCAAATCTGAGCAGGAAACACAAGTTGTTCCGGACTATTCTTTTGGCCTCTAACTGCCTCCCTCAAAATTATGAGCAATTCTGTTACCCAAATAGGAACTGGAGAAACTTCAGTCCTCTCACTTTTATTTTACATTAAAAAAAAAAAAAGTGATGGAACATGAGACTTCTTGATAGCTTATACTGGTCCGGCCTAGATCATAAACCAGAATTTAAATGTCTCGTGGTTTGAGGTGAGGCCTGAGCTGACGTTACCCTCCCTTTTATGAAGCCTCGGAGGCTCACAAACCCAGATTTAGTCTTGGTGGTTTGGATATTAAAAACTGGTTCCTTTCCCTGGGTTTTATGTTACCTCTTCAAATTCCACTCAAGACAAGAGATGAGGGACGTGGTGGGGAAGCTCAGAGTACAAAGAATGCCCACCCAGGGCTCGGGGAAGGACCCACAGTGAGAATTTGGAAGCCCGAAATACTTTCGCTCCTCATGGACTGATTCATGAACTTGCAAGAAGCTAAACTGTGGATTTCAAAAACTTTATAAATAACTTCCCTTCCCCCATAGCCAGCTAGTCTTGTTTTGATTCGATATTAAGAAAGCAACGGCATTCATGTCTTCTACCTTTTTTGCTAAACTACAGGGAAAACAAACCCAAATAGGCAAGCCTGGGGGGTAACTTTTAGTCTTAGCCCTTTCAGGGACTAGCTTTTGGTTGCTGCTCAACAAATCTTATTCTCCCTCGGTCACCCTCTCCTCAAGCTCCATTTACATACACTGCATGTTAAGACTGATCACAAGTCAATTGCTCTGGTTTTTAGCTCACAGGCTAAGATGGGGCTCTAGGATGTTTATCTGTAGGGCAGGGGGCAGCAAAAGGACACCTGGACAGAAGTCTGACTGTTTACATCATCCTCGTCTTTTCTCAGTGGTACAGATTATGACTGAATCAGGTTTTGCTGGTTGCTCTAGTTTGAACTTGGCTTCTGATGCTGATGGACTCTGTCTGACCTTAGCCTCCACTCCGCTTACCTACCCAGTTCTGCTTTAGTCCCATTCATGAATATCCCACCTACATTCATCCCATTAACTGACTTGTTTCTCCTCAATGCAGATAGTGTCTGCATTGTCCTGAGATGGGACGCTACCAACATCTATGAAAACAGAAATGTGTCTCACCTCTTAAGGTGTTATCTCCAGGGTCATCTCATGACTATCAATTCCTATTGCCTCTTACGGAGTTATCATCTTTTTGTAACACTGGTTTGCATGATTGTAAGTGTTACCCTATATACCTAAGGTTTGGGTTTTGGTTTGTTTTTTATTGTTTGGGATTCATTGAGCATACAAAGAATTAGGTTACACTGATTGCATTTGTTAAAGTCCCTCTTAGAATTGTGTCCCGCCCCCAAGAGGTGTGCCATACACTGTGATCCCCAACCCCCTCCTTCCTTCCCTCTCCCCACTCCCTTATTCCTCTACCTCCCCCCCTTTTATTAGATCATCTACTGCCTTCATATTAGAATTCAGTACGCTGGACTCTTGAGTCTTCCTTCCTGTGATGCTTTACTAGGAAGAATGTGTTCCACCTCCATCCATGTTAATACAGAAGATGTAAAGTCTCTATCTTTTTAGTGGCTGCATAGTATTCCAAGGTATACATATATCACAGCTTGTTAATCCATTCCTGGGTTGGTGGGTATTTAGGTTGTTTCCACATTTTGGCAATTGTAAATTGAGCTGCAATAAACAATCTAGTGCAAATGTCCTTATGATAAAAGGATCTTTTTCCCCCTGGATAGATGCCTAGTAATTGCAAGATCAAATGGGAGGTCTAATTTGAGTTCTTTGAGGATTCTCCATACTTCCTTCCAGAAAGCTTGTATTAGTTTGCAGTCCCAGCAACAGTGCAAAAGTGTTCCCTTCTCTCCACATTCATGCCAGCATCTATAGCTTTGAAACTTTGTGATGTGGGCCATTCTCACTGGGGCTAGGTGAAATTTTAGGGGAGTTTTGATATGTATTTCCCTGATGATTAGGGATGATGAGCATGTTTTCATGTGTTTGTTAGCCATTCATCTACCTTCTTCAGAGAAGGTTCTGTTCATTTCTCTTGCCCAATGATCTATCGGATTTTTGGGTCGTCTTTTGTTGATTAATTTGAGTTCTCTAGAGGTCCCAGTTATCAAGCTTATGTCCAGTTCATAAAGGCAAATATCTTTTCCCATTCTGAAGATTATCTATTTGCTTTGGTTGTTGTTTCCTTGTTCTTTTGTACAAAAGCTTTTCAGTTCAATTAAATCCCATTTGTTTGTTTTTGCTGTTACAATTGCCACAGAAGTTGTCTTCATAAAATCTTTCCCCAGGCCGGTATCTTCAAGTGTTTTCCCCATGCTTTTTTTGAGTATTTTTATTGTTTCATGCCTTTTATTGAAATCTTTTGTCCATCTTGAATCAATTTTTGTAAGTGGTGAGAGGTGCAGGTCTTTTAAATGAGTTTCATATCATGGTTTTCTACTTGGTCCCAAATGTCAGTGTCTTTGTGCCAATACCATGCTGTTTTGATCACTATAGCCTTGTAGTATAGCTTAAAGTCTGGTGGGGTAATACTTCTGGCTTTGTTTTTATTACTAAGAATTACCTTGCCTACATGGGGTTTTTTTTTGGTTCCATACAAAACAAAGAATTATTTTTTCCAAATCTTGAAAGTATGATGATGAAATTCTAATGCAAGGGCCCTCAACTTTTTTTTTTTTTTGCATTTTTTGGCCAGGTCTGGGTTGGAACCTGCCACATCCGGCATATGGGGCTGGTGCCCTACTCCTTTGAGCCAAGGAGTCAAACTTTTTAAACAGGGGGCCAGTTCACTGTCCCTCAGACCATTGAAGGGCCGGACTGTGGGCCCTGGGACAAGTCAGCTGCTAAGCAGGACAGGTAGTGGCTACAAAAACACCTGGCAGGCTGGATAAATGTCCTAGGTGGGCTGCATGTGGCCTGTGGGGCGTAGTTTGAGGACACCTGTTCTAATGGATTGCATTGAATCTGTAGATTGCTTTGGGAAGTACACATCAATAATGATCAAGGACACAATT
The DNA here is from genome assembly GCA_963574575.1 of Galagoides demidoff. Lineage (NCBI taxonomy): Eukaryota > Metazoa > Chordata > Mammalia > Primates > Galagidae > Galagoides > Galagoides demidoff. The sequence goes on from CAUYQV010102941.1 coordinate 6,991, forward strand.
CCCTTCACAGTAGCTCCAAAGAAAATGAAATACCTAGGAACGTACCTAACAAAAGAGGTGAAAGACCTCTGCAAAGAAAATTATGAAATAAGAAACAGAAAATATTAACAATGGAAGAACATACTCGTGGCTGGGAAGACCTTAAGGTTTTCTAAAACAGCGGCTACAGCAGCACTGCCATGTTGCTGTTGGCTTTGTTCTTTGTGGTACTTTTCTTTGAGAAGCCAAGTCCTTGCTTTTATGGTGATGCTTTGCTCAATGCTTTTTAGGAATTGCTTCTTTTTGGAGCTACCGCAAAAGCTAGTTCTTTACTGCTACTTCTAAGCAACTGAAATTCCTTGACAGAAGAAAAATAAACATTTGGTAAGGGTGTTGTAGGAAGGAATTTTACATACCTGTATCTTAAGGATGACATTGTCCAGCCTGGCATTTTTATCTTTTCTACAAAATTTGGCTTGGCAAGACTTTCTGATTTGGAAATAGTATTCTGATAGCACAGTAGAATACTTCTAAAGCACAGTTTGATTTTGGCATGTTTTCCTTGCTCAAAAACTTTGAATGATTTCTCACTGTTGACCAAGTTCACATCAAACTCCTTATCTTGGAATTTAAGATCTTCCAATCTGCGCACTCTCTAACTTTCCCATATAATGTCAGATCCTTCCCTTCTACCAAAGATCCGTTTTTCATCTCTTGGCTGTACCTCAGGAGCCACCTCCTGAATGACACCTTCCACCTGGAATTCACTCCTGCATCCTACCTGTCAAATTCCTGTCTATGCTTTAAGACTCAAGTTTTTCCAATTACTCCAAAGTTCCTCAATCTTGTCAATACAACATTCCTTCCTACTCGTGTGTAGCTATTCATGTATACACTTTTATTACAAGACCTGAAGCTTTTAGAGGGTAGAGAATGTTTCATTTTTTATTTTTAGTCATTCCAAGTAACTCGCCCGTCGTGTCGTGTATAATAAGTGCATAATAAATGATTATAAAGTCAAAGATTCCAGCAGAGATGAATGGGTAACTGAAGGCATAAAGAAATGAATGGATGAAATGGTTGAGAACTGATCCTCGGTTGGGTTTACGCACATACCCTTCAGCAATTTCTTAATGACTGTATTGAATGTGCCAACACTGAATTAAGCATGTGTTCATGAGAAAGTAAGAGGACAAGGAATTCAGCTTGTCTGAAAGACTATCAAAGTTTGAGCTAATTGATCTATGGCTTGGAGTTTGTGGCTCTTGGTCCCAGCTAGAACTCCTGAGCCAATTAGTAGACTAGACACGGGGAAAACAGAAGCCAAATGAAATGCTTATATTTCTCCAGGCTCATTATATATAAATTATTAATGATTTCTGATCCTACATTTTTCTTGAATATATTTAAATATGAATACATTGGTGGAAGCAGAAAATAAATTTATATTTCCATTGCTCCAATGACATTTATAAAACTAACATTTATTGTATATCTCTGATTAAAAAATAAATGAGCTCATTGTAGAAAATTTGCAAAGAGCATAAAAGCATAAAGATGAAATTAAAATCATCTGTAAGTTCCCCTCTATAATGTAAATCTGTTAGAATGTTGGTATACTGTGTTTCCCCGAAAATAAGACCTACCCCCAAAATAAGCCCTAGCAGGATTTCTATGCATTTGTTAAATATAAGCCCTACCCTGATAAGACCTGGTGATTGGTGTGGCTATGCAGATACATGGATATGCAGCGTATCTGCATAGCCACATCCTGCATTTCTGTGCGGAGAGGAAGACATCCCCTGAAAATAAGCCCTAGTGTGTCTTCTTGAGAAAAAATAAATGTAAGATAGTGTCTTATTTTCAGGGAAACATGGTATATTAGTTTAGAGTTTTCATTTCTCCTGAATGTGGGGTAATAGCATCTTCTAAGTTGCTTTCTTTCTCTTAATATAGTTAGAATATTTTCTATATAATTAAGCATTCTTTATAGAATGTAACTTCTGATGATTGACCTATGCTCCATTATCTCAACATGTCATGTGGTCAATTTGTTATTTTTTGGCCACTTATTTTGAGCAGTTCATAATTATATATAACTGTTTTAGCTATCCCTGGACCCAAATCTATACCACCTCTTTCTGTGTATTTTGGTAAATTTTAGCTGTGGGATTGCTGAGTCAGAGTGTGCACAGTCTTACAGTTTTGAAGCAATAGCCCTAGCTTGGCAAGATTTTTATTTTATTCATTTTGCATTGTTTTCAAGCAATTTACACTCCCGTCAGCATGATGTGAGATTTTCTGCTTCCCTATATTTCTGTCACAAGTTCTATAGCTAAAAAATTATAGCTCACAGTTGTTTAGTTCGCATTTATCTGAGTACTTGTTTGGTCAATTTTCTTTGATTGTTTAAGGTCTTTGTATTTTTTTCTTTTGCCACTTGGCAGCTTGTATGTTGCAACTGTCCCCATATTAACGTTTGTAGCAGCTATTTATGTATTACAGATCTTAATCTTTTGCACGTATTATAACATTTTCCTAGTTTTCATATTCCTGTGAACTTCATTATGTTGAATTTTCGCATATGTATATAGAGCCCTTTCAATGAGTGTTGTCATATATATCATTCTTTTTCTTTATAAATGCTGCCTTTCCATGCATCCAAGAATAATACACTCTTTCATGTTTTTTTCATTTTAAATATTTTAACCTTCCAATCAACCTCTGGTTTATAGTAAAGACAGGGAGGCAGGATTATGACTTTATTTTTTCGTAAGTACTATAATTAGATAGTAAGTACTCTTGGGACTGCTATTGATAATTCCTCTCTCTGAACAATTTCAAACAGCACCTTTATCATATTTTGGATTCTTACACGTGACATTGTCTGCTCTAGACTTTGTTTTGCTCTTGACGCTTTAGTCATCTGTCTTAGAGGAGTTTTCACTATAGCATAGCAATGTGTATAAATATTTACAGATGTAGTTTCACTCTTCTTCCTTCAAAGATGTGTATATATGTATATAAATGTCTCCTCATATATTTATTTTTCCAGATAAATTTTTAAAAGGATTCACTCAGGCTCTAAAACATCCTTTTCTTCACTTTTCTTATTAGCCATGGATATCTCCTCTTTTGGGAAATTCAGAAAAATCTTTTTTTTTTTTTCCAATGGGCTCGTTTCGTTTCTTTATGACTTATAGAAAATTGTAAATATATTCTCAGTTAGAATATTGTTTTGGTTATACGAGATCTTCTACCAGTGTGTAATTTGATTTTTTTTTTTTCATTTTTCAAGGTAGACAAGATGAAAGAAAGCCAGGCAGCTCCTGAACTCTAATCCTTGTGTTTCAGCACAGCAAGACTGCTGAGAACTTTTCTCTGCTTCTTAGAGGCTTTCTGCTTTGCTGCTTCGCATTCTGGGCTGAAGCCTTAGATTTTTTAGCACACGCACTGAGCTCTGTGCATTGGCCCTGTGTCCATCTCAGTGTCCTTAGCCACCCCACTCTTCCCTCCCCCACTGCAGAAATCACTGCTGGCTTTTCTGTCCTCCAGCAGAAGCCTTCCCTGTGGGGATATATTCCAGATTCATTCTCAGCCTCTGTCTTCATGCCCAGAATCAGCAAAGCCCCCAGGAAAAACAACAAACAAAGCCAAAAAAACGAATATACACAATTGGTTACAATTTCTGAGTTTTCCCTCCTTTTAGAATATTCCTCCTCTTGCCCCGTTCTGGTTGTTGCTGCAGCTTTCCAACGACTTGAAACTAATTGTTTGGCTTTGTTGTATTTTACCTACCTTTTCTAGTTATTTTGGGCTAGAGAGCTATCTGCTGCAAGCTACTTCAACATAACCAGGAGCAAAAATCTATATTGTTTTTAAAATGAGTTCTGGGGAGCCCTTGCCATGGAATAAAAGAGGAGCTACTGGAAGATGCGTCCTCTGGGGGCTTCCTGAGCCATGTTTTGCTTGCATGTATCCAAGAAGCAGAATAACTGGCTGCAGCCGTGACTCTTCACTAACTTGCTGAAAAATAGAGACCAGCCATCTACAGTCCCTGCTCAAAAACTAGAGGGCATTATCCACTCTTCTTACTTGGCAGATTGTCATGAGGAACAGACCCTTAAGTGTTCTGCAGAAGTAAACACGATGCATATTATGAAATGCAATCAGTCAGTTCTATGTTATCAAATGTGTTTGCATGGAAGTCTTTCTCCACCAACTAGACTGTAAACACTCTAAAGATGGAGACTATTTCTTCTATTTCTATTTTATTTCCTGCCGTTTTAATTGTCATGTAATGCACAAAATAGGCATTGTTTAAATGCTACACTAAAAACCAAAATGCCACCTTTTCCTGTGTCTGTCCATACTGAAGTATTCTGAGGTAGGTGGTGCCCGTGGCTCAAAGGAGTAGGGCACTGGCCCCGTATGCTGGAGGTGATGGGTTCAAACCCGCCCCTGGGCAAAAGCTGCATTGAAAAAAAAGAAAAAGTATTCTGAGGTGTGGCCATCAGCCTTGCTGTGGCCTGAATGTTTGTGTCTCCCCTGACCCAATTCATACGTTGAAATCCACACCCACAAGTTGGGATTGGAGACCCCAGAGAGCTAGCGCCCCCTTTCGCCATGTGAGGACACTGCAAGAAGGCTGCATGTATGAGCCACAAGCCAGGCCCTCCCCAGATTTCCCAGCCTCCAGACCTGTGAGATCTGCATTTCTTTTGTTTATAAACTCCCCGGTTTGTGGTATTTTGTTATGGCAGCCAGATTTTGAGTTCTGTCTATGTTGGTGAGGGATTTATAGTTTGAAGGACAATTGTTGATAATTAGCTTTTCCTCCTCCTTTTTGCTTTTATTATTTTTAGTTGACACATAATTGTACATCCTTGTGGGGTACAGAGTAGGGTGACCAGACGTCCCGATTTTGGCCGGACAGTCCCGCTTTTCAACAATTTGTCCCGCGTCCCGTGGCGTTTTAAAAAAGTCCCGATTTTTGGAAAGAATGCACGAACGGGCTGGAGAACAAGAAGGGAATATACGGTTTTCCGCTGCCATGTGGCTATTTCGCCAGAATATGAGTTTTATATTATTTTTGTTAATTTTATAATGCTAAACTGTAATAAATAA
>CAUYQV010102942.1:0-42171 GCA_963574575.1 Galagoides demidoff
CTGGGACCACAGGCGCCCGTCACAACGCCTGGCCATTTTTTGGTTGCAGCCATCATTGTTGTTTGGTGGGCCCAGGCTGGGGATTCGAACCCGCCACCTTAGGTGTACGTGGCTGGCGCCTTAGCTGATTGAGCCACAGGCGCCGAGCCAACAATAGCTATTTTAAAATGTAGGTTGTCTGTAAAAAAAAATTAAAACCCTTGTATCACATTACAAAGAAATATTTCTAAGCTAATTACAAACTAGAGTATAAAAATAAAACTTTGAAAAACTGTAATAAAAAATGCCTTTGGGTAATGAATGATTTTTAAAATAACATATAAAAAGTAAAACTTACAAAGTAAAAGACTTATAAATGTTACTGTGTTAAATATTTTTAAGTTCTAAACAAAAAGAGTCTTTAAACAAAATGAAAAATATCAAGCCACAGACTGGGAGAAAATATTAATGACACATGTATCAAAAAAATATTTAATTTTCAAATCCTAAAAATCAGTAAGTAAACACAAACAAAAGATTTGAAAAAATGAGAATTGTGAATAGTCAATTAACAGAAAAAGAAATCTGAGTGAGAAAACATAATATGTTCAAAACTCAGTTCATACCAGACTGGCTAAATACCATATAGAAATGAAAGAAAGTCAAACCAATTCAGCCACTTTAGATAGCAACTTGGTAATACAGGTGGAAATAGATGCTCATACTTATAATCAAGCAACTCCATCATGAATATGTACACTAAAGAATCTGGCACATGTGAGAACATCTCACATGTGGGATCTGGCACATGTGGCACATCTAAGAATATACACATTAGCAAAAACTATAAACAATTTAAACACCAATCAACAGAATATTATAAACACAAAGTGATACAGTCTTAGGGTGAAATCCTACATATATTATTCATATTATATTTATAAAAAAATCGAGGATGGCTACAAGTATCAAAGATGGATATTAAAACAACAACAAGAACAACAAAAACAAAAAAACAACTGCTAGCTCCTACACAGCAAAGGAAAGAAGCAACAGAGTGAAAAGGCAACTTATGAAATGGGAGAAAATATTTGCAAACTGTGTATATGAAAAGGGGTCAATACCCAGAATATATAAGGAACACTTACAAATTTTAAAAAATAGGAAAAATACCCCAAAGATAACATACAAATAGCCAAAGGGTACATGAAAATATGCTCACCATCACTAATCCCCAAATGCAAATGAAAACCACAATAAGGTGTCACTTCGTCTCTATTAGAATGGCCATTATAAAAATAAAAACAGGTTGGGTGCCTGTGGCTCAAGTGGCTAAGGCGCCAGCCACGTACATACACCTAAGGTGGCGGGTTCGAATGCCACCTGGGCTGCCAAACAATGACGGCTGCAACCAAAAAACAGCGGGGCATTGTGGAGGGCACCTGTGGTCCCAGCTACTTGGGAGGCTGAGGCAGGAGACTCACTTGAGCTCAGGAGTTGGAGGTTGCTGTGAGCTGTGATGCCAGTACACTCTCTCCAGGGGGACAGCTTGAGGCTCTGTCTCAAAAAATAAAAACTTAAAAAAACCCCAAAAAGCAAAAAGTAACAAGTATTGGCAAGGATCTGAAACAGCTAGACCCCTTCTGCCCTGGTGGGAATGTAAACAGATACACCTGCTAAGGAAAACAATTTGGAGATTTCTCCAAAAATTAAAAATAGAATAACTGTATGATTCAGTGATCTTATTTATGGGTATTTATCCAAAAAGAATTGAAATCAGGATCTCACAGAGATATCTGAACCTCCATGTTCACAGAAGCATTAATCACAAAAGCCAATGGATGGAAGCAACATAAATATCCATCTACAGATAAATGGAAAATACAGTTTATACATACAATGGGATATTATTCAGCCTTACAAAAGAAATCTTGTCCTATGCTATAACATGGATGAACCTTGAGGATAGTATGTTAAATGAAATTAATTGTTTAAATTGTTTACAATTTTTTGTCATAGAAGGACCTACATGATTCCACATATATGAAGAATCTAAAGTAGGCAAAGTCTTGGAAACAGAAAGTAGAATGTTAGTGCTAGGGCCTGAAGAGAAAGGGAAATGGCCAGCAGTTATTCAATGGGAACAGAGTTTCTGTCATATACAATGGAAAAGTTCTAAAGATCTACTGTGATCTACAACATTATGCTTATAGTTAACACTGTACTGTCCACTTTGTTAAGAGGGGCACCCAGGCATGATAACTCGTGCCTATAGAGCTAGCTACTCAGGAGGCTGAGGCTGGAGGATCACTTGAGCCCAGGAATTTGAGGTTGCAGCAAGCTATGATGACACCACAACACTCTAGCTTGGGCAACAGAGCATGATCTTGTCTCAAGGAAAAAAAAAAAACTCTAAAGCAAGGACTACATAACTGTATAGTATGTATTTGGTAGTTTAGTTTATTTTTCTGTATATCTAAAATATTTTATTATAGAAATGAAGTTTTTAGAACCTAATACTAAGAACATACCCCCCTCCTATAAATAAATATGTTTCATCTTTGCTGATAACAAAAGATCCATGAACCCCAAATGGGGAGAGGTTAAGTCAGAAATTATAGCCTAACTGAATGTCTGTGTGTTCACTTTTCTCAGAAGAGGACCCACAGATTATATCACGTGGGCCTATGACTTAAATGACAGTGTTAAGAACAAACATAATTGATGCTGTTTGCCATTCTGCACTAGGCAACAGTAGAAAACAAAGCCAATCTGAATTAAAATCAACATTTGTCCAACCTTTATTTCTTAGTTCTGACTTTGTTTATATGCTATTTCATTTTATGTATTTTTGCTATAAAGTTGCCTGAGACCCTCTGTGAAAAAAGGGCAAGCCATCAATCAAAACAAAAAGAGAAAGAAATTTCTTTGAACGAACCCCACCAAATCCACCTAGGTGAACACAAAACAGAAGACAGGATTGGAATGAACACTGACAGAGCAGCCTCGGGGTCAGGTGTCACAGCCAATGGTTCCATTACTAACTTTAGTAAGAAAGGTTGTGGAAGGGACTCAAACACTGTGGGGCCTCTTTCAGGGTTCTCATCTTCCTTCGGGCCAGAAAAATAACCAAAAACCCCTAAGAACATGACAGCAACTGGAGCAGGTCAGAATTAGAAATGGGAAATACACTGTTGATAAAAAAAAAAAAAAAAAAAAAAAACAACCACCAATGGTTCTGACACAATCCCTCCATCCTCCCAAATCCCCCAGTCCTTGTCCCTTTTGAGATTGCTGAGTTAAACTGATCCCTTTAACATGTTAAAAATCTAAAAAAATCATTTATCAAATTATTTATAGTGTCAGTATTAACCCAGTCAGACCTGGGTTAAAGGACATGCCTTAAAAATCACCAGCTGAGAATGTGGCTAGTAAGAAACTTACCTCCCCTGAGATGGGTGCTTATATCTCAGAAAAAAGATCAAACCAGGACTGCAAAGATGTTCCAGGGTTTGTAAAAAGTCTCTTATCATAGGTCATTGTTACAATAATAATCTGTCCCTGCCCTAGAAACTCTGTGCCTACTTTCAGGATATCCTGAATGAATTAAAGGTATTAAAAACTTAGGAGTCACTAGGTACTGTGTTAGTTCCTAAGGATACAACAGTGAACAAGATAAAAAGATAAGAGATCTACACATAGTCAATTGTGGAACTGAGAAGCAAATACTGTTACTACATAAAACACAGTGAGATAAACCCATGACAGCAGTCATATGGGGACGTGTGAGAGACAGGAAGACCTAAAGTGAAACCTGAAGGGGAAGAGTTAGCCAGATGCCTCTGTCTGCAAATAAGAGACAATATCAAATCAACTAAGCTTTATGTCTTCACATAATAAGAAGCTGCAACAAAGAACAGCTCACTGACACCAGCAAGGGTACTAGCACCAGCCTTCACTCCACTCTCCCCTCCCTCCTCGTGACCCTGGAGCTTCAGCTAGGTCCTGTCATGGTTGCAGCTCAGCCCTCAGTGGGCAGAAGCTCCCACCCACCTCTTTTTTATCAGGTAGGAAGACTTTTCCTGAAGCCCTCCTGCCGTCATGGGCCAGAACTGGGTGAGGTGCTCATGCTCAAACTTATCAACCAGCAAGAACACAACCCTCACGACATCTCTAGGCTACACCTGTGACCTGAGCCCACCTTTTCCCCAAAGGAAAAGGTTCTCTGGGCATGCAGAGAATGCATTCCTGAACAAAACTGAGGTTCTGTTAGAAAACAAGAGGACAGTGGAAAGGTGCAGGGAAAGCAACCCGTGGGATGTGCTACTATCATCAAAGTAATATTTCCCTTGAATAGAATATATTTGGCATGGGAAATATAAAATATTAAAAGACTACCTTATCCTTAAGCAAGACAATATGCATATTTAGAATCTTTTTTTTTTTTTTTGAGACAGTCTCAATCTGACACCCTGGGTGAAGTGCCATGGTGTCACAGCTCAGCAACCTCAAACTCTTGGGCTTACGCAATTCTCTTGACTAAGTCTCCCAAGCAGCTGGGACTACATGCACCGGCTACAACGCCTGGCTATTTTTTCTGTTGTTGTTGAAGAAAACAACAGGTTGTTTTATGTTTATTTATTTATTTATTTTTGAGACAGAGCCTCAAGCTGTTCCCCTGGGTAGAGTACCATGGCATCACAGCTCACAGCAACCTCCAACACCTGGGCTTAAGCGAGTCTCCTGAGTCTGCCTCCCAAGTAGCTGGGACCACAGGCACCCGCCACAATGCCCGGCTATTTTTTGATTGCAGCCGTCATTGTTGTTTTGGCGAGCCTGGGCTGGATTTGAACCTGCCACCCTTAGATGTATGTGGCTGGCGCCTTAGCCACTTGAGCCACAGGCACTGAGCCTATGTTTATGTTTTATGTTTAAACCTAAACAAGTGACAGGTTTATTTATGTTTAAAGGCACAAAGGTAAAAACTAGGGGGTGAAAAAGTATATATTTGTTCAGCTGTTGGAGAATACTCAGAAAATGCATGTGCAAATATAAGGCCCAAAGGGGCAGAATGAGGGTCTGTCTTGATCTACCTCAGTAAAAGGTACTCAAAACACATCTGTTGAATGAGTAAGTCAATGAATAAATGGACAGGCTTGGATTTGAATACTATGTGACAGGAGACTACCAAAGTTTTCTTATTAGAGGACAATGGAACCAAACTATTTTTGATGGAAACTTTTGTTTTCAACAAACAGAACAGACTGGATGAATATGATGACAAAGAACGAGACCAATTAGAAGGCTACAGAACCCACGAACTTCTAGAATATGATAAAAAAAAGTGGTAGTGATACATAAGTATACATATTTTGCTGGTTTTATTTATAAAGACTGTCACAAGCCTATCAAGAAGCAGTGCTGCACATTTCAGATTTATTCACTTTGCATTACGAAAAGCAGGGTGACATTTTTAATCTATTAACAGTTTATCCCATCCTGAATTTTAAAGTGTTCACAGCATTTCAATTAGGCCAGTGGTTCTCAACCTTTCTAATGCTGGGACCCTTTAATACAGTTCCTCATGTCATGGTGACCCCCAACCATAATATTATTTCCATTGCTACTTCATAACTCATTTTGCTATTGTTATGAATTGTAATGTAAATATCCGATATGCAAAAGAACCCCACAGGGGTCGTGACCCACAGATTGAGAACCGCTGACCTAGGCTGTTTACCCCAGGTTCCTTTTCTAACTCCACAGGAAAAGGGCAGGACTAAACCTACATCTACCAGAATCATGCTCTGTGGCCTCCTAGCGCTAGCCATCGAGAATGACAGCTTTTGTGTACTGAATATGTAGATAGTTCTGCAGCAAATCCTTCTATTAATTACAATAGTACAGGCTCCTTCAGTCATCTAGTTTTTCTTCCACGTGTATAATAATAATGCTCTATTCACAATCATAGCAAGCCTATGATTGAGGTAGGCAAAATATCTGCAAGACAACATTAGATCATTCATGTCACCAACAACATTTCCTGGAACAGTCTATCAGGATCTGCCATCAAAAATTCTTTCTGTTTTATCTTAGTTTGTTTCAAACAAGAGTTTTAACTATTATTTGCTCACATGCTCAGTGTCTTACGTACCACTTAGTCTTTACTTCACCCCAGCAACTTTACATCCCCACTCCACTTCTTTATGACCTCTCAGAAGACTCATACTTACCATGGCTCTTGCTGACAAGCCCTCTCACATATAAACGAGGCTCCAATTCCAGCCAGACCCTGCGTAGCACAGCCCTTGTGGGAGACAGCAGAGCTACTCCAGCTAACTTGAGAGAAGACAACTGGGTCAGAGGGGAAGGCTGTGTGCTGGCTGGCAATGTTGTCCATTATGACGTGTGTGGTTGGGACAGAATATGCACACAGCTGTTTCATGGAACCCTAATGTTCCAGACATAAGTGGCACAAGTCTGCGGAAGAGTTTAGGGATGATGAAATGGTAAGTGCATAAAATCTAGGCAAATAAATAACACTTCCTCTGAAAAGACAATTATTAACACCACAGAAAACAAAAAGTTTGCTACAAAGAAAATTAACCATATGACTCAGCTAGCAAAAATGTTTTCAAAGTCATAATAATGTAAATGCTAAGTATTATTCAAAATTTAATTATAACTATAATGAGAGGAGAGAAGGGCTGTGCACAGAGGCTGGGGGCACATAACAAAGATAGATTCTCCTCTATCATGAGAGGTCAAAGGTAATGTCTAAGACTGAAAAATTGACAACAGCAATGTGCTGGTTAGAGATTTGGAGGCAACTAACAGAAGAATCAGCTGCAGGGAGCTGGGCATGGGGTGGGAGTGACAGGCAGGACTACCAGTCTCTAAAACAAGCCTTGGATGACTTTTGTACTATTTGGATTGTGTAAGTGTATAACTTAGATTTAAATTAAAACTGGCCTTGTAGAGACTAGAACCCAGAGCTGTGGACTTGGTTTAGTGCTTGTGTCACTGCATAATACTCTTTAAAAAATTATATATAAGCCAGGTGCTGTGGCCTGGTAATTACTCATGCCTGTAATCCTAGCACTTTGGGAGGCCAAGGTGGGAGGATCACCTAAAGCCAGGAGTTTGAGACCAGCCTGGGCAACAAAGAGAGACCATGCCTCATAGTAGTCCCAGCTATTCTGAAAGCTAATGTAGGAGGATCACTTGAGCCCAGAAGCTGGAGCCTGCAGGAAGTTATGACCATGCCACTATACTCCAGCCTAGTGACAGACTGAGCCCAGTATCTTAAAAAAAAAAAAAAAAAAAAAAAAAAAAATATATATATATATATATATATAAAAACACACACACATACATATATATTTTTTTTACTCTTGAAGAAAATATAGAGAAAATACAAAATTTATCAAAACAATTTAATTTTCTATTGTTGCTGTTATGTTTGCATTTCATGGTAGGAAAAAAACATAAAATCTTTACCAGCTGAACTGTAGACAAACCAGTCCATACTAGATGCTGGGAAAACAAAATATTCTTACTCGTGAGTAAGATCCTCACCTGAACAGAGCACTGTCTATTAGAGAAACAGAAAAATACACAAATAACTGAAAAACAATGAGGTAAGTATACCTAACTGCTTTATGTCTTGGCTTCCTCATTCATAAAATACCTCATAAAGATTTCTGAATATTTAATGAGTCAGTACATAGAAAGTGCTTGGAATACCTCCTGGCAGATACTAATTATATCCCAGATCATGAGAAAAATAAGGACAAAAACAGACAAATCCATGTCTTCTTGATTTTAAAGACCATGCTAATTCCTCTAGTTTGCATTTCTAAAATAACCCCATTAAGTTAATAAACAAAAATTTGATTTTACTCCTGGAGATACACGGTGTTGAATAAATGGTGATTAATATTGTATGCAAAATCTCAGGGTAAAAAAGATTGTCTAGTTCTTTTTCTCCTTTTCTAGGTTTTTTCTAATTATTTGCAAATATGTATTTAAAATTAATCTCTAATGTACGTCTAAGAATTAGGCATAATTAGAAGTTCCTGATTTATCAAAAGTAAAATGTGTGAACTATTTTCAGCAATCAGCAGGTAAACCATTTGTCACTAGATGGCACTGTACTGGATAATTAAAAAAAAAAAAATTAGCCCAGTGAGATCCAAACTAATTTGTCAAATTAAAGAAATATTTTCTTTCAAGAGAGGAGTTTAAGATTAAATTACTTCTGCATTTTAAGTTACTTCATAACTTTAAAAATAGATACAGCTTAATGGAAAAGAAAATAATGATATAATCAAGTTAAGCTTTTAAAAACTAATCTGCTATCTTAAATAACTATTCTGTTATCTTCTAACAGAAGCACTTCTGAATGTCTCTCCTGTTTCCAATATAACAAGTAAGCACAGAAATGTATTTAGCTGTGCAAGTGTGGTGGTCTGTACTAGTAGCAACTTGGGTAAAGGGAGCTATACTTCCCAGAACCCCCTTCCACACACGATTCTAGGTTAGAGCAGCCGCAGTGCAGCAGTCATCATCGCTCTCTCAAGTCATCACTCTCCCTAGTTAGATGTGATGGACTCAGACACTGGAAGGTCCTCACTCCTCCTCCTGCTCCGCGTCCAGTTCTCCTTCCCAAATATTGAGCCTATTGGCTACAAAGAATTCCAGGCCCGTCATCAAATGCTTGGCAGGAGACACAGAGGTGGCACTCAGGAAACATTTACTTGCTGACCAAGGCACATTTAGCAAGCTATAATAATGAAGTAAGTGATTAAAGCTCCTCACATAGAGGCTTCAATGTATTGATAATGTCCCTTTAATTCTATAGAATTACATAACCTTTAACATATACCAAATATTACATAACTTTTCTTAAAAGAGTAAAATACATCACAGGGCTTTAGTGATCTACTTAAATATTCAGAGATAACTAAGTTATGACTACAATGTCTGAGCAAAACAGTGAGCTAAGAAAATCCAAATCCACTACTTCTTTATTATTTACCAAATTATTTTTTGGTTGTTTCATTCATTTTGCCTGAAAACTTTTAGATATTCTTCAAATGTTTATAGCCACCTATCCTTAATAGCCAGCCAAACTCTTGAATTTGAGAGCCAATCACCAACATGGCTCCTTAAGTCTGCTTTATTTTCAGTAAGGACAAACTAAATCTAGTGCTGGAATCCACAATAGGTGCAAGACACAGGCTCAAGAATTGTGTATTAAAAGAATGATGAGTTAAGTTATATTCCTATCAGTGTGATTCAACTCCTTTTACACCTGAGTTAACACAAGGTGCATTCTATTCATCTCTGTGCAGTGCCAATGTCTACAGGGGACTCACTATGTTCTGGGGAGTCTTCTAAACTCTTTACAACCATTGCCTCTTGAAGCTTCCAGCACCCTTATCACAGAGGCACTATTAACAACAGATCCTGGTGCTGACAGGTAGCAGATGTATAACCTTGCAAGGATTAGAGACTGATCCACTTCTTCCAAGAATCTCTTACTTGGTACTCTGCAATGAGTAACAGAGTTTAAGGTTTAAAGACATTGATGAGCTTCTTCCAAGGTTCTACATCTAGTACACGTCAACACCAGGATCTGTACTGGCTTATGTCTGACTGGAGAGTCTGGGTTCTAACCATCCAATGACAGTCCATCCCTCCACCTCCCATTGGATCAGACAACCTGAGAATAAGACAGGCATCTGATTCACCTTTACATCCACCCAAAGTGTATAATGTACTTGTATTTAGTAAGTGTCAACAGTTACCTGTTAACTAAATATATTCTGAGTAAGAAAGTTAGCCAAGATGTTGCCTGTTACCAAAGAATAATTCCTGCTCCAATTTAAAGTAGACTAAGTTTCAGAAAACTTAACACCAATGCAGACTATGAAGACAAAAACCAAGGATAAATTTAACTAGTGTCATGTAACCCCTACACCTCAGACCTGTCTCAGTCTTTAGGATTCTAATTGCACTTAGGTACAATATAGGACATGCACTAATATTACCATCATACCTTCAAATACTATCACGTATTGACTATATTGGGGTTGCTCCCCAAATGAACACATAAACTCCAAGTCTCTGCCCCTCCTGGATCAACCACAATTAAGTGGGCCAAATCTAGCCATGTTTTCTGAGGTGAAAATGAGGGACAGAATGCTGGGTAAACAGTGTCCCTTTCTGCCAGCCCCCAGAGAAGTTCCCCATTTGGGTTGTGTCACCCTGTTATGATTAAACTCATGGAAGTTTTCTCCCATGAAGATGTATGTTGCTCTCCCTTGTCCACCAATAAGAATCTCCCACTTGGTACTCTGCAAGGAATAACAGTTTGTCAAATACACACAAAAAATTATTTCCATCTATCTTGAGTATGTATAAATATTATCCACTTGGACTAATTTTTTTTTATTGCTTGGGATTCATTAAGGGTACAAAGATATAGGTTATAAAGATACAACATGCAGGGTACAAAGACACTGATTGCATTTGTTAGGTAAAGTCCCTCTTATAATTGTGACCCGCCGTCAATTTGAACTAAACTTTAAACATAATAATCTCACAGTACTCAATTATCATGGTAGGTCTGAAATATTAAAAGGAATTTCCTAAAGCCTTCCCTGACATTATTTTCCCAGGACTCAGTTCTTTTCTGTTAGCCTATTCACATCCTCTCCTAGACCCAAGCTGAGCTCTTCTCTCAAGCCCCAGGTAACATAGGGAAGTCATGTTCCCTCTACGTTCCAGAGCTAGTCCTTTCAGGTGGCTGCTAGATCCACATCTTAACCACTCAGGCTCCCCCTTCTAGAGACTTCTCTCTTTGTTACAGTCCACTTTCTGATGCTGATAACAGGATGTCTAGAACTGGGTAATTTATAAGGAAATGCAATTTACTCCTTACAGTCCTGGAGGCAAGGAAGCCCAAGGTCAAAGAATGACATAGTAAGGGGTGAGAGTCTCCTTACTATGGGGATTCTCTGTAGGTGATGCCAGGCATCACTTGGTGAGGGGCTAACAGGCTCACTCAGGTCTCTCTTCCTCTTCTTATAAAGCCACCAGTGCCACTCTCATGATAACCCATTAGTCTATTAACCCATTAATGCATTAACCCACAGGTAGATTAATCCATCCATGAGGGCTGTGCCTCTCAATACTGCCACACTGGGGATTAAATTTCAAAACGAGTTTTAGAGGAGACAAACATTCAAACCATAGCACTCTCCTCCAGCACATTCTCAGCTTCGCTTCTGTTCTATTTAGCATGGATTCTCATTCCTTGCTGGAAGTCAGATGTTTCTACAACTCTGCCCAGCATCACCCACTCACCTGACTCAGCAAATCACACAAGTTACATACTTCAAAATTATCCTCTGCTATATTGTGAACATTGTTCTTCCTTTTACACATGAATAAAAAAATAATGCACGAACATCTGATTACAGTTTAAGACCCTTGCCTCCAGGCAAATGCCTCCCTTTGTCTGTGACTTTTAGGATAAGAAATTTTTCGACATAGACATTAATTGGTTGCTTTTAAATTATACACTCCGATCAAGAGAAGAGCCTTAAAGTAAACGGATAAGAGATTCTATGTATCCTGATCACCTGGACACTTAAATGAACCACTGATCGGGGAGAAAACATAAATTTTTTTAATTATGTCAATCTTTAAGAAAAAAATAAAATGGAGAGAAAATAATTACTTATTCTGGATGAGAAAATAATTACCTATTCCAGATAAGTTGGTACTGTTCGTCAGAAGGGAGATTTTAGGATATTTTACTGTCTGATTTATTGTTCTTTATTTTCATCCTTCCATTAGAATGTAATCTGATCCCCTCTGATGGTCCCAGAGAACCTTTATCCTTTTCCAAAGCACCCACTACAAGCTTGGGCCTGGCTTTTGGTATTCTTTCTTTTAAACTCATTCAAAAAACAGGGTTCAGAGAATGACTTTCTAAAGTCAATAAGACATTGAGTCTCTCTAACAACTGGTCATAGAATGCAGATAAAACTCAATATCAGCGGTGCTCTCAAAGCTTTCAAAGCAAAACACTGAACAAAGATGCAGAGGTTAAGTCTAGTCTCCAAATAACACCAAAGCCCACTTCCATGAAGGTTGTCCCCAGTTACCGAAATAGCAAATCTGTAAATGGCCCTGGCTACTTCCTCAGGATCATCCACTCAACAACCTTGGTATATCACTGTCATTGCTGAGATCTTCAAAGAAAAAAAACACCTTTCAGTGGCATAAAAGGTTCAAGAATTCAGAGAAACATTTATAGAATTTTTTTTATCTTAGTCCTTTAGCATGGAAGATCTCAGATTATGACTTTTGCTTTCAAATAACTATAGTCCAATTACTTGAATTTTATTTTGCTTTTTCTGAGATCCTTAAAAATGAGTGGTTATGTATTTTGCATTTTTTAAAAGTTTCTTCCTTTCCCATTGGTAATTAAAACTGTAAGGTTTATTTATCAGAAAAAAAAAAAAACTCCCAAAGGACCTCTATAAGTTGAGGTACTCCCTCTAGTACTCAAAGGACTAGAACAACTGGTCAACATACAGAGGTGGTTAAACTAAGGGACTAGGCCCACTGTACTGATACATGCATGTGGTACATGTCCAGCCTATGAAAATTAGGTCAACTTTAGGAGGTGGTCGATGTAGGGATGTGATCAATTATACGGTTCTATTGTATCTTCCTTCAGAAACTTAAACTACAAATCTATCACCTTAGTTTGGTAAGATATACCAGACAAAAATTACCTAAGACAAATATACCTGATATTCAACAAATAACAATGTGAAATGAATTAATTAATCACACAATTAATTCTCCACTTTTGGCAAATGTCTGATTTGGTTCTTAAAGGCTCAAATACAATATAAGAGCTTAATGTCATGAGGAGCCTTGCACATTTGCTGAGCACCAGAAAAACCTTAAAAGTAAACTTAATTAAACTCAAGGCAAAAAAGAGATGTAGCTCCTTCAGAATAATGTAATTAGAGACATGACTACAGGGAAAACTGAAGGGTTGAAAAAGAAGATGGCCCCTGGTATCAGAAAGATCAGGATTTGAATTCAGTTACTTAGCAGCTGTGTGGCCTTACACAAGCTGCTTAATCATTCTGAAATTCAGTTAATTCAGCTATAAAATGAGAAAAATGATAATATCACCTCCCAGAATTACTGCAAAGATTCAGTGAGTTAAAGGAAACAGCACCTGCCACATGGGAAATGGGACGTATGTAATAAATGTGGATTTCCTTCTTTTAACTCTTCCCTGTGTAAGACTGATGTGGCAGATCTTGAGAATCTGTAATGGTTGTGAAGCAGTTGGTTCTTCGAAAAAATGTGTTTAAATGATATTTTTAAAATACGTAAGGCAATTCTGTGTTGATGCTACAACACAGATAAACCTTGAAGACATTATGTTCAGTGAAATTAGCCAGTCATAGAAGGACAAATATTGTGCAACAGCTCTTACATGAAGTCCCAGAGTAGTGGGATTCATGGACACAGAGAGCATAATGGTGGTTCCAGGAGCTGGGAGTGGAGGAATGGGGAGCTATTTAATGGGGATGGAGTTGCAGGTACGACAAGTGAGAGAGTTCTGGAGATGTGTGACAGTGAAGGATATGCAACAATGTGAACCTACTGAATACCATGAAACTATACCCTTAAGAATGGCGCAAATGGTCAATTTTATGTTATGTAAACTTATCACACACATGCAAATATTGGAAAGTGCTTGGTATCTAAAAGGATTTCATAATAAAGTTTCTTAAAAAAATACTTATTAGGTAAATAAATAATCATATTATAGTTTAGCTGTGCCAGCTCCAAGGATATGGGAGAAAATCAGGTAACTTTATCACTCGGTAGAGATACTTGCTGTCTACGTGAGCCAGGCTCTTGCTGCTGGGTAATATTCCACTAGTGAGGGACAATAATATTCCAGTAAGGAATCCCTAGAATGGCTGTTCCAAGCGTTCATTACATTTTTCAAGCCCTCTGACCAATCCGTCTTGTCACCTCTGGCAGGTGATCTTGCCTGAAATCCATAAGGGCAGTTCTTCCCTATATTTTCTTCAGCTCCACTCCAAGCCTAACTCTGTTCATGAACCTCTGTAACTCCCATTTCTCAGCCTCTGAAGAGGAAGTTTACTATTTTTCCTTATGTTTTTGGACTCACCCTCTTCCCACCTCTTTTAGGAACATGCTTGTCCTTTGGTCTTTCATCTGTCCTTTCACTGCTTCTATTTACACAGTGTCTAGGTATACAATACTACTCTAAAATAAAGACATTCCCGCTACCCTTCCTCTGTAATCTATCTATCTTTAATTGTTTTTCTAAAAAAAAGTAGTCTAAAGTCATTGTCTTTACTTGTTAACAGCCACAGCACTTAGCCATTGGGATAGAGTTTCTGATGCCAGTATTATAAAGTTTTCTCACTGAGATAGCCTCCAACTTGGTTAGATACGACAGGCTTATATTACTTACTGCTCATCCCAACTTGACCTCTTGGCAGCATCTGATGTTACTGATTACCTCCTCTTTTGAAACTGTTCTTAGATGATTCTCTTTCTAAGTATGCCCTCTAAATGCTGGAGTGTCCTGGAGTCCCCTGCACAGCCCTCTCTCATTTTGCTCAGCTAGCTCTGCTGGTGTAATCTCACCCACTCACACACGTGTGACTCCACACTCTGCATCTGTCACTCCCAAACACTGGAGTTACATTTCCAACTATCTGCTAGTTATCTGCATTTGGCTGCCCCACTCTAAAATGTCTAAAACCAAACTCAGTGCTTCCTTTCTACTCTCCCATCCCAGCTATGGGTTTAAAAATAAAATCTTCAGCCTTTTTTCTAGTCTTCTATCTCTTTCATGACTGCTCTATGTAATTCCAGCAGTCTCACAAATTCCACCTCCCAAAACCACACTCTGAACTCAGCCTTCTCATCTATACTATCAATGCATTAATCAAAGCCCTTGCCTCACTCATCTCCTAACTAGTCTATTCTCTTTAGTTTTTCCCTTCCAGTCCATTTTCCACGTTGCTGGGGGATGTTTTTCTCAAGTGCCACTCTGTGCCATTCCTCTGATTTCATAACTTCCAGTGATTCCCCTCCACCAGTAGGGAAAAGACTCAATGTATACACATGGCCCTTTCCAATCTGATTTTCTGCTACTTCCTTACTCCCCAATTTCATTAAACCCCAAGCCCCACCTCCACTTCTCAAAAAATGACAGTTGGCACCCCTACAGTTTGGTGCATGATATTTCTAAAATGTGCTCCTTGTTCTCCTCATGTGAACAGCTACATACTCTGGAAGACTCAAGTCAAAGGCCAGTCTTCCCAGACTTCCCCCAACCAAATTAACTGCAAGCTTCCAGAGTAGCAGGGCTGTGGCATTTAACTTGTTTCTTGCTCCCAAGTCATCCATGACACCCACACTGTGCAGTACCACAAGACCAGGCACTCTGCCCCATTCAGAATGCTTTCACCCGACCCAGATCCCTAAGGCCTGTGTGGTAGACCTCCTCGGTCTCAGCCCCCCTCCCCGCCCCCTCCACGCTCAAGGTTTCCACTACACACTGATGGACCACAGCTAACATATCTACTACAAAGCCATTCTTTATTCACCTAACTTTTATTAGTTATGGAGATACCTGGATGAGACTGGGCCTGTCCCACTGAAGGTTCTCAGCCCTGCAGGAAAAACAAACACACAGAAGCTGATAACACATTTTGTAGAAACCCAGTGATGGAATGACTCCCAGAATATTCTGCAAAGAGGGGAATGGAGGATGATTTATACCCAGCAACCGTGGGGCACTGGGAATTGAAGAGGCAACTGGTGAAAGCTTCTAGGACTCATGACGCCTGAAGACTTAAAGACCATACAGCAAAGAGGGACTAAGACAGGAAAAGGAAAATACATCAATTGACCGGATCAATGTTTTGTCAACTGCCCAAGTACAAGTAGCAAAAGTCAAGGCAGAATCTTCACGAATTTATCTAGATCTTCAATTGTGAAAATAAACAGCACAGTCAGTAGTCTCCCCAGACATGCATTCTCACTCCCTCTTTTCTCTCTCTCACCTTCAGACACACAGAAAAAGCTTAATGTCTATAGGATGAAACCCAGCGGCAGTACTGAAGGGTTAGCACCTTTCTCCCTCCCAGCCCTTTTCATAGTCACTGTGATCTGAGTCGCCCACAGGGAAGGTGCACAGACTCCTCCCTCCCGCTGCTCCCCCTCACTCCCCTCTGCCCCTTTCTCTCTTCCCATGCTCCCCGCCCACCCATGCACACTGCAGAGCAGGGCTACATCATCCCAGGCTGCCCTATTTATTCACATATGATGTTACTAAGAACAATCATGTCTTTTTGTGCTAAAAGGAACTTATCAACAATAGTTCTTTTTTCATGGCATAAAGACTACTCTTCAATTGGGAACCCTAGTTATTACTGCTATTGTGGTTTAGTTCCTTTAGGTCTTTAATTGACCCAAAGTTTTATCTTAAAAGAAAAATAACCTTATTAGGAAAAAAAAATTTAAATAACCATCATCATACCATGTCATAGAAAAAATTCAGATTTAATTTCCAGCTTTGTCAGTGTTCTACTATACAACTCTTTGGTCTACTTAATCTCAAACCCTTACAACAAATCTTAAAATATTCTATGTCACTTAAGGAAATTTTTTAAGTGTTTTCATTTTTTGGTTCTATTTTCTTGACCATTATTTTATACTAATTGGAAAATTGATTAAATACATGTACAGATATATAAACATAACATAAAATACTACTGAATAATCTTTCAATTTAATATTTACATTAGTCTGTTGCAATTTTAATTATATTTATTGTAGGCTAATTGCATCCCTGCAAGTTCAATTAACAAAGCATATGAATCACATATTATATTGGAGGTAAGGGAGAGGAAAAATAGACCTCTTGTCTTGAATCATGATCCTGAATGTCTACTAACCAGCGAGAAGGGGAAAAAAGGGAAAGGAGGAGGGGGTGGGGAGAGCACACACAAAGATAGTAAAGCAATGTGTAAAGTAAAAAAAATAGTAAAGTACATTGATTGCACTTACAGTTAAAAGATCCCCTGAAAACAAGTGAGGTGAGATCCTACTTCATTCCCCTCAATCCAAGAAGCAAGAAGTATCATTCCAGGAGACTCCATGGTGCTAACAGGAGGCAAGAAGATGGAAGATCTCAAAATCGGAGTGGTGAATGGTACGCCAGCCACTCATCCTCCCACCTCAAGCACTTTTAAAAAAGTTAATCATCGAATTAAATGTTATAATCCAATTTCCAAAATTGCTCTACTCCACTTAAACTGCTGTCACCTATAATAATCTTGCAGACACAAATGCATTCACTTCAAACAACATTCTCTTTAAATTTCGCAACATCTGAAGCTCTTGATCACTCCGCTTTTTTCGTTTCTGCCAAGAACACAGCTGGTTCTTCATTCTCTCTCATGGTACAGATCTAGCTCTACTTCCTAATCGTACTGCAAACCCTGCTTTTCCCTGAAGGCCCAGTCCTCAGTGCTCTGTTTTCTTGACATACTCAGCCGTGGAAAAATTTAATCATCACTTCCAGGTGGCAAATACTCCTTTGGGTAGATAGTTCAACCTGAGCCCTGGTTCTTCATTTTCATCACTTCAAGAATTTCCCCTTGAATGTCTAAACTCAAATGAACATTGTTATCCTCTCAAAATTGATTTCTCTTTGTAATTATCATTCTGCACATCTGAAAACCAAGACCATTTTAGTTTTTTTCTTCCTCTCATCATTCTGCTATACCCCTTCAATGTGCCCTGCTTCTCTTTGCACTGCCCCCAACTAAAGCCATCACATGACTGCTAGATTACTTCACTACGACCCACTTCCTACATCTTTCTTCATCTTTGACATTGCTACTAGATTAATCTTCCTCAAAATAGCATTTTTTTTTCCTTTTCAAAATTATGTCATCACTCCTCTTTAGAACACAGTGTGGTGATTTTAAAATCTGTTCCTAGATTCTTTGACACTCATCTCTTTAAAAGATAAAATCTAACTCCTCTCTTCAATGTGGGCTTAATTTACTGGCTTGTATGTATCTAAGGAATAGGACCTGACAAGAGTGACAGTGGGTAATTTCCAAGACTAGATTAAAGATAGCACTGATGCTTCTGCCTTGTCTTCTCAGATCACTGGATCTGGGGAATGCAGTGGCTCTATCACAGGGACACACAGCACTGTGGAGAGTCACACATTGGGGGGAACTGTGGCCTTCCACCAACAACCAAGACCAACTTGCCAGCCACGTCAGTGTGCCATCTTGGAAGAAGACCCTCTTCTATTTTACACACATAATCACTCAAAGGTACAAAGATATTCCCTATCATGTTGCTTGGAATAGGGAAAAATTAGAAGCAACATGAAATTTATCAACAGAGGAAAAGTTAAATTAAGATACAATAGTGACTAGCAATGATCCATTTTGTAAAAAATGAAACAGATCAATATATACTGGCCTGTTCAGCTATATATGATGTATTAAGTGGGGAAAAAAGCAAAGAAAATACAATATTTAAGAATAAACTGAGTAAGAAATGTGCAAAGGCCATCTGAGGAAAACTTTAAAACTTCCTACAAAGGGCTTGGCACCGTGTCTGACAACTATAATCCCAACACTTTGGGAGTCTGAGGTAGGAAGATTGCTTAAGCCCAGGAGTTTGAGGTTCCAGTGAGCTACGATGACACCGTTGCTCTCTAGCCCAGGCAACAGAGTGACATCCTGTCTCAAAAGAAAAAAAAAAGAGAACTCCTAAAAAGGCACAAATAAAGACTTTAGTTAACTTCATAAAAATATTAGTTCATCATAAATTAATTTATAAATTTAATGTAATCCTTATAAGTATATCAAGTTTTTTATGGAGGAAAGACAATTGATACTGAACCTCATACTGAAAAATAAATTTGCATTAATAGCCCAGAAAACACAAAAACACTAGAGGGAAGGCCTCATCTTTCCAGATAATGAACAGACAGACAAGCCAACAAATAAAATGGAAGTTCAAAAATAGACCCAAGCACAGACAGAGCTTCAACAGTATATATGATAAAGGTGGCACCTAAAATAACTGGGCCAAAAACTTTAATAAGTGATGTTAAAACAACTGGTTAGCCATTTGGAAAAAGATAAAATTAGATCCACATCTCACACTACACACTAAAATAAATTCTAAATGAATCAAGGATCTAAATGTAAGACAATGAAGCCATCCTTGTACTAGAGGGAAAAAATGGTGAATTCTTCTCTAACCTTGATATAGGCTAGCTAACCATGGCTTAAAATCAGGAAGACCAAAGATTCAACAATTTTTTTTTCTTTCTTTCTTTTTTTTTTAGAGATAGTGTCTCACTATGTTGCCCTCGGTAGAGTGTGGTAGCATCACAGCTCACAGCAACCTCAAACTCTTGGGCTTAAGCAATTCTCTTGTTTCAGTCTCCCGGGAAGCTGGGACTACAGGTGCCCACTACGATGTCCAGCTATTTTTGTTGCAGTTGTCATTGTTGTTTTTTAGCTGGCCTGGGACAGATTCAAACCCGCTAGCCTCAGTGTATGTGGCTGGCACCCTAGCCACTGAGCTAAAATTCAACAATTTGACTAAATAAAGCATTTTTAAAATGTTCTGTATGGCCAAAAACATCCCACTGTAAACAAAGGGCAAGAGACCAACTGGGAGGAGATATTTATATCCTGTCACAGATGAAAGGCTGACATCCATAAGACATAAGGAACTCTTAAAATTAGAGAAATAAAGACTAAAACTTTTAAGGAAAAATGGGCAAAGGACATGAGCAAACACAAATACACACACATATGTACATACACATGGACACACATATAGATACGCATATAGACATTTGAAAAGATGTTCAATTTCATGCCTAATAAAAGAAATACAAATCAAAAGTACATTGAGATGCTATGTTCCCAACTATCAGATTGGCAAAAACTAAGCAGAAAAAGTCACTGATAGCCAGGCTATGAAGAAATAGGCACTTTCATACACAACTTCTTACAGAACCACCAATTCTAGGGCTGAGGCAGAGAAGGTACTACTGGAGCATCGTTCTGTGCACAGAAGGAAGAGTATTTTCAAAAGATTATAGATGTGTGTCAGAAAGACAGTAGCCAGCTCAAAGGGGCTCCCCACTGGCCAAATCTGGGGCAACTTGAGCATCAAATAACAATAACAACAACAACAAGAAATTACGAATAACATAAGAATCCATGAGTCCACACTGATATAAATAAATAAATAAAAAGAGAGAGAGAAGAGAAAGCTCTTCTCTGGGAAAGAAAGCCAACTAATAAATGAAAAAGGAATGAAGGCATTTTAAAAATCACCATCAGTCAACCATAAGAATACACGAATCCAGCAAGAAGCATCAGTGGATGCTTTTACAGTGGGGTTAAAGTTTGAGGAGTAATAAGGTATGAATAAAACCTAAAAATATCATGCCACAAGTTAGTTATTATTGGTAAAGAGGGGAAAGAGCAGCTTTCCTGAGAAAAACTGGAGCAATACAGCAACGTGGCAGAAACCTGGCCTTCACCAAGGAACTAGAGTTAATGCCACCAGCAGCGGGGCAAACAGACAGCATGTCTCTGAGTATGACTCACTGAGGACATGGTGTCCCTAGCCCTGCATTTCTACCAGAAGTGTAAAACCTGAATATAGGCATGAGGAAACCTCAAACCAACCAACACTGAAGGACATTCTACCTAGTAACTACCTTCAAACTGTTAAGGGTCATGAAGTGTGACGACAAGAGAAGCTATTCCAAACAAAAGAGGAGACCAAATGTAATATATGATCTGGGAATTTCCTGTTATAAAGATACTTTGGGAACAAATGACCGAATCTGATTATGGTCTGTAGTTAATTATTTTTGTGTCAGTGTTAATTTGAAATTATTTTGAAAAAATGAGGGAAAATGCTGTGTGTGCATGTGTATATATATACACACACATACTGTTCTTTAAAACTATATAGACGTACCTTTAATAATTTACACAAATATACAGAGATGACTTCTCTAAGCACAAAGTCCCAGTGAGCAGCACACAGCACACACACTAATAACAGTGATAAATGCCTCCTCTAGCAAGGGACTGGGGTGTGTTTTGGCAGAGATAGATAGGAGTGGGAGAGTAAAACAAATGTTTTAATTTAATTTTATAATTATGAAATAAAGTAATGATATTACAGGAGATTACTCTCTACTAGTGTTTTTCAGTATTTTCCAAAGGTAAAATATGCATTTAAGAAAAATGTTGCTGGCTCGGCACCTGTAGCTCAAGCGGCTAAGGCACCAGCCACATACACCTAAGTTGGCAGGTTCAAATCCCCAGCCTGGGCCCGCCAAACAACAATGATGGCTGCAATCAAAAAATGGCCAGGCGTTGTGGCGGGCACCTGTAGTCCCAGCTACTTGGGAGGCTGAGTCAGGAGACTCGCTTGAGCCCAGGAGTTGGAGGTTGCTGTGAGCTGTGATGCCATGGCACTCTACCCAGGGGGACAGCTTGAGGCTCCGTCTCAAAAAAAAAAAAAAAATGTTGCTTTTATTCAGGACAGAGCCTGAGATCAACTGGATTCACTTAACACAAATGATCTTAATTCCATACAGTATTGACATGTTAATACCAGTTGTTTCAATAAATACAGATGCTTATGAAATTATTTCTATCTCTTTGTGGAGAATAAAGAGAGAATACAATCTAAAGAAACTTTGCACACACTCTCTAGGAAATGAGTATAGAAGTGTTCATGGCACTGTCCACAATGTAAAAATCAGGAAACTCAAAAGTAAGCCAACGGCAGAATAAACTATGGCCTATTCATACTATGGAAAACTGCACCACAGTGAAAATTAACTAGAGCATCACAAATCAGCATGGTTAAGAATCAAAACCTTAATACTAAATGGAATAAGAAAGGTATGGAAGAATCCAGTTTGATTTCACTATATAAAGATCAAAAATGGGCAAAATTAAACATATTGCTCAGAATTATATACATTTACATAACTATAAAGAAAAGCAAGGGAATGACTAAACCAAATTTGAGGACAGCTGTTACTCCTACAAAGCAAGGAGGCTGTATGCTGCTGAGAGCTTCACGAGGCTGCAGAGGTAGTAAGTAAAGGCCTGTTTCTTAAAGTATACAAATGTTCAATTCTTTTTTTTTTTTTTTTTTTGAGATGGAGCCTCAAGCTATACCCCTGGGTAGAGTACCATGGCATCACAGCTCACAGCAACCTCCAACTCCTGGGCTCAAGAGAGTCTCCTGCCTCCGCCTCCCAAGTAGCTGGGACCACAGGTGCCCGCCATAACGCCCGGCCATTTTTTGGTTGCAGCCATCATTGTTGTTTGGCGGGTGGGGCTGGGGATTCGAACCTGCCACCTTAGGTGTACATGGCTGGTGCCTTAGCTGACTGAGCCGCAGGCGCCGAGCCCAAATGTTCAATTCTATACATACTATTCTCTAAAGTGAACATGTGCATAATATGGATTGTTTTGCAGATATTATGTAGCATAATGCTACATTTAAAAGTTTTTAAGTAACTATAAAATGACGTTAAATGTGAATAATCTGCTTTCCAGGTATCAGAGATCTATTTCTACTTAACCTGGTAGAGTTTTTTAAAGTAAGAATTAACTAACCTACCATAGGCTGAAAGGAGAATTTCTATTCCAAAAGCTTTCATCATTACCTCTTTCCTGAGTTTTGGCTGACAAAACTAATGCCTTATTATGTATCTAAAGTAAGGGTGAAGACAGGATATTTCCCAACAGTCTTAGAACTAGATTTTAAGCCCATTAAAAATCACCCTATAAAATTATTTGTAAAACATGTACATGTATTAGTGTGTGTTTATGTGCACATGTACATCTATGTGCATGCATGCATATTTGTGTGTCTATGTAGATACTACATTTATACTTCCTAGCTCTGTCTACTGAAAGGATCTCTGATAAATCCACCAATGGAAAGAACCAGAGAGTTTCAAAAAAAAAAAAATGGCTTAGCAGGCTGTGAGAAACAGTTACAAAATGATCTTTGAATATCTTATAATGATGTCAGAAAGCAAGAGAGTATTCCAAAAAAATCCCCAAAACTTGATGGGTGCATACCATAGGAGTCAGTTTAGAGGGTTCCCACTGGCCAAATATGGGACAATTTGGATACTAAAATAATTAAGTACTGTTATAAACCACAGGGGAGAAATAAGAATTCATGAGTCCATACTAATAATAAATAAATGCCAGTGATATGTATAATGTTAACAGTGCTTCCCCACAGATGGCTTCTTAGTAGGAAAAAAACAGTTAATCATACATGGAGAAATCAGATGACAGCCCCCCAAGTGATCAAAGATAACATCAATAGAGAGGGACAAATGGACATATTCTAGCCTGAATTCATTAGATGAGGAAATATTAGACAAACAAAAAATGAGGAACTTTCTATTATTACTTTAAAAAAAGGGTCAGGTATGGTAGCTCAAGTCCGTAATCTTAGCATTTTGGGAGGCTAAGGTGGGAAGCTCACTTGAGATCAGGAGTACATGACCACCATGAGCAAGAACAAGACCTCATCTCTACTATAAATAAGAAAAAAAAAAAAGTTAGCCTGGCATTGTGGCACGTATCTGTGAAGTTTGAGCTTGCTGTGAGCTATGATAATATGACTGCAGCACCCCAGCCTTGGAGACAGAATGAGACCCTGCCTCAAAAAAAGGTGGGTACTACATTCTTTACAAATGTCAAAAGACAGAAAAACTGTGGAAGTATTCCAAATTAAAAGATATTAGACCTGACAAAGCTTCTCATTCAAACTGGATCTCATACCACAGGGGGAACAGTGTTAAAAAGAATTTCATTAGGTTAATTGACAAAAATCATGATATGGATACATATTAAATAGAAATATTGTAATTATATATTTGTGAATTAATAACTGTTAAGTAAGAGATATTCCTATTTTTAGGAAATACACACTGAAATATTGAGGGGCAAAAGGATATAGTATATGTTTATGTCACGTATCTCCAAATAATTCCAAATAAATAAAATATATATATAGTATACATACACATACATAATACAGACTATGAAAAAATACGCATAAGTGACAAATAGAAAAAGATGTTAACAACAAGTGAATCTGGGTAAAAATAACTAGTTGTTCTTTGTATTATCCTTAGTTTTTGGATAAACTTTTCAAATTTTTAATGGCTATCCTCTAAATGAAAATGTTCAGAATTATCATAAAATAGACAAGATCAGCAATTTTCAGAAAGAAGCGACTTTAGGAGTTAGTGCTTAAATATTTTAACAATAATGGTATTTCCCAAGCATTTATTTGAGAGGTAAGGTATCTTTTCTTTTTTTTAAGACAGAGTTTTACTTTGTTGCCCACGGTAGAGTGCTGTGGCTTCACAGCAACCTCAAACTCTCGGGCTTATCCAATTCTCTTGCCTCAGCCTCCCAACCTGCTGGGACTACAGATGCCCACCACAACACCCAGCTATTTTTTTTAAAAGACGGGATCTCACTCTGGCTCAGCCTGATCTTGAACTCTCCAGCTCAGGCAAACCACCCACCTTGGCCTCCCAGAGTGCTGGGATTACAGGCGTGAGCCACAGCATCGGCCAGAGATAAGGTATTTTTAAATGACTATGCTATATTCTAAGGAAAACACAATTAGAAAGAAGCTTACCAATGCAAAGGAAATTCTAACGCATAGAAGCTTTTCTGGAGTCAGGCTACCTTGCTCTGAATTTGGGCTCTAAGTCTAAGTTTCCCTACTAAGCTTTGATTTTTTTCTTCCATAAAAATGGGACTGATAATAGTACCTATTCTCCTAGGGTTTTGTGGGGATTAAATGGAATACTAGAAGAAAAATACCTTAGCAAAGTGCCCAACACAGGGTACTTTCATTATCATTATTTCCCAGTTGTACCGTAACATCCATAACATAGGGGCTTTTGGCAATTGATTGATTATAAAGGAAAGTAGAGAAAAGTTAACCAGGCTTATCCAGCAGCACACTATAGTAATGATGCTCCAATTTTCTATGATTGGGCTCCAGTTAGTTTTAGGCAGAATAGCAACTGGAGTGGAAAGAGTTCTTTATCAAAGTCCCATAGCTTGATGGAAATATAAATTGAAAATATCTGATTCTTCCCCATCTAATTTCTATGTTCACTAAGTGAAGTTCTGATCCAAGTTTTACCCTTTCAACAAGTCTACAGCTGGCCACAGAACATTTCCCACTGCAAATTACGGATAATACGCTGGGGTAATGGGTCCTGTGTTAGCTTTCTTGGCTTGGTTAGGTTCATTCAGTCTCAGAATCTCCAGCAACCTGAACAAACTGATAAAATCAAGTTTCCTCACCTGTAAAGTCACACCCAGAACTCCTCATCAAATAGTGTCGAGTTCCTCTCTTCCTCAAGGCTAGCCTGAGCAAACAGCGGCTTCCATCCCTAACAGGAATTTAACTGCCACTGTTGAAATGTTAACTTTCCAGAAGCATCTATCAAGGACAGACCATCTGTCTCCATTAACCAACCACAGGATACCTAATGGACACTGGGAGCAATTCAACACTCACTGATTAACAAATCAATAACTCAGTGTTCATCATACAAAAACAGAAAATAAACTGTGGCTGAGTTAACTACAAAACTAATCGTAACCTTTCATGCAACATCTCAAAACACTGAGAAATAATCATTTTAAAGGATGACTATCACAGAAGTTCCCCCCATAATTATATAAAAGTTATCACCCAAAATAGTCAAATTGCTATGAAATGGAAATAATTTACTAATTACAGATTTCTGGTATTTACTCAGTAAAGTTTTCTTTTAACTTGCACATAATTTTTAGTAAAACTTAAGAATCTGTCTTTAAAAAACAAATTCAAGGAAATAACCATTTCTTCCTAAATTGTCTTTTTTTTTTTGTTGTTGCGCTTGTTGTTGAGACAGTCTTGCTCTGTGTCCAGGATAGAGTGCCATGGCATCAGCCTAGCTCACAGTAACCTCAAACTCTTAGTCTCTTTGTTTGTTTTTTTTTGAGACGGAGCCTCAAGCTATACCCCTGGGTACAGTGCCATGGCATCACAGCTCACAGCAACCTCCAACTCCTGGGCTCAAGCGAGTCTCCTGCCTCTGCCTCCCAAGTAGCTGGGACCACAGGCGCCCGCCACAACGCCCGGCTATTTTTTGTTTGCAGCCATCATTGTTGTTTGGCGGGCCCGGGCTGGGGATTCGAACCCGCCACCTTAGGTGTATGTGGCTGGCACCTTAGCCGCTTGAGCCACAGGCACCAAGCCAAGCCCAGTATTTTTAAAAAGTAACACTGAGTGGGTAAAGAAGAAAGGGCAGAGCTTATAAATCATCCCCCAGATTTTCAACTTTAAGTAAATTAGATTTCCCCAAATTCATAACCAACTCCTTTTATATTTTTTCTGCTGTGTGCTTGGGGGGTCGAAATAAAAAGGGGAAAAAGCTATACATAATGTTTTCCTTCCAACAGAAGCCATTGTCATGGAAATGGACCCCTTTCTTCACTGTGTGATCCCAAACTTCATTCAAAACCAAGACTTCTTGGAAGAACTTCAGAAGGAACTTTTGAACTTGGACTTCCACGAAAAATACAATGATTTATATAAGTTCCAACAGGTATTTATTCCCCTGTCACATTAGCTCTTCTACCTCAGAAATTCTTTGTCCATAAAATCATTCAGTACTTTAACAAGTTTTAGATTGGATTTGCCTTGGAAGGGTCTCACCTTAACATTGTTAAAAGCATTCTTTCATTTAACCTAAGCTTACAGCATGTTAACTATGTGTTACCTGGTATAATTATTATATGAGAAACTTTGACAATTCCTGCATTGTAATACATGTACTTTAAAATAATAGGGGTGATAGTTGATGGTGACGGAGGTAGTAAAGAAATAAATTAAGCCACTGAGTAAGTACATTATAAACAAAGAATTAAATATATTTGGGGGGGATGGTATAGTGGAGAGAGTTGTACATTGGAAGACAATTACCATTTAAAATTTTGAGTTCATGTCTTTGTGTTAGGTGTCTTGATGTTTTGCAGTATGCTG
The DNA here is from genome assembly GCA_963574575.1 of Galagoides demidoff. Classification (NCBI taxonomy): domain Eukaryota; kingdom Metazoa; phylum Chordata; class Mammalia; order Primates; family Galagidae; genus Galagoides; species Galagoides demidoff. The sequence goes on from CAUYQV010102942.1 coordinate 27,250, forward strand.
TGCTTTGCAGTGTGTCCTGCAGAGAGTTAGATTCATTCTTTTGTTGTGGAAAGTTTAATTTGGCAGAAAAAAAATTATTGCTTACGTTTTTCTATTCATAGAAGACACCAACTAGTCTTAGTATAGAAATAGGGCACTGAGGCTGGGTACAGTTGTTCACATCTATAATGGGATGTTGAGGTGGGTAGATTGCTTGAGCTCAGGAGTTTGAGACAGCCTGAGCAAGAGTAAGACCCCAACTCTGCTAAAAACAGAAAATGTGTGAGGTTGCTGTGAGCTACGATGATGCCCCAGCACTCTAGCCAGGGCAACAGAGTGAGAATCTGTCTCAAAAAGAAATATAGATCATTGGTTTCCCCAGTGTGGGGAAAAACCTCAAGGGCATTGGTACTTAAAATTTCAAAAAATGAAATAAAAATGAAAAAGATGAATTCTTTTTTCTTTGTATTTTCCCATTTGACTGTATCTGGGATAAGAGTCAATAACAGATTTCTCTCTCTTTCAGTCTTTTACACTAGAGCTGATAATCCGGTCAGCTGGTTGTATCCTGCCCTTCCCCAGTCTGTCTTTGGACTTTTTACATATGATTGAATTAACTAGGTTAAATACATGAATGATGTGACTCTTAATGATTCAGAAAACCTAATGAAAATTAAACTACCCATAGTTAGGTTGTACAGGTTAATTAAAAAACCACAGCCTGCCTTTGTAATTATCAAACACTTGGCCTCTTTTTGATTTAGTGCTCTATGCATCTCTGATTGCCAAAATTAAGACATGACAGTGGTTTTTACTTGCAGTTTGATAGATGAATATACCTCTTTGTAAAGTAGATAGGAGGCAAGATAATAGAAAGGGCCCTAAGTGATTATAGAAAGAAAAAAAAAGGAGGAGCCATTACTTTGGATCTACATGGGAGTTTGGTGAAACTGTTGTGAATGATTTTTACCATTATCACTTTTGGATGGCACCTTTTCACCCTAAGACAGCAAATATAAAACCTGTTCTCAGTCTCCTGTCCCTTCATGCCTTCCCCATATCCCTTTTCTTCGTTTATAGTACTAATTCACTTCATAATTGTGTCTCTGATGTTTTCCACCCCCCTGAACTAAGTCTGTCATTAGCAGCTACCTCATATCCTATAATATATAATATAATATGTAAAATAATTCTTAATCCCATGAGAAAAGTATATTACTATTTCTCTTTTATACATGAGGAAAGTATCTGTTTTTCCTTCTCTGAATTATTCCCTTTAACCTACAAAAAAAACTGTTCTTTTCATCGTAAGAAAAAATTAAGTTTTTTTGTTTTTGTTTTTGTCTTTTTGAGACAAAGTCTCACTCTGTTACCCACGCTGGAGTGCCATGCTGTCTACCTAACTCACAGCAACCTCAAATTCTTCAGCACAAGCAGTCCTCCTGCCTCAGCCTCCTAAGTACCTGGGGCTATAGGCACCTGCCACCACACCTGGCTAATTTTTTTTATTCTTAGTAGAGATAGGGTCTCGCTCTAGCTCAGACTAGTCTTGAACTCCCGACCTCAAGAAATCCTCCCACCTCCAACTCCCTGAGTGCCAGGATTACTGGCATGAGCCAGCAAACCTGGCCCAAAATAAAGTTCTTGACCTAAATTTCCCCTTTAGCTCCCAACTCATTCTTCTGCTGCCCTTGACAGTAGTTGTCTGTATTGTCTCAAATTCCTCTCATCCCAATCTCTGGTAAACCCATTTTAATCACATTGTCACCTTTACATTGCCACTGAAACTACACTTGTCAAGGTCACTTAGCCTCTACGTTAGTAAATCAGATCACCAGTTTTTAGTTCTTCCTTGAGCTATGAGTAGCCTTGGTCCTACTATCTCACTCCTTCCTCCTGGAGACAGTTTTTCACTTTACTTTCAGGTTACCTTGCTCTCATGACTTTTCTTCTACCCCACTGACTATTCCTATACGAGGTCTTCCTCTTCTACCTGACTTCTTAGTGCCAGAGTACTCTAGGGCCCAATCCTTGGATTCCTGGTGGTGCACAAATTTCAGTACAGTCTTAAGGCTTTGCCTCTCCTCTTGGATCTCTGGTAAGTGTCTCACACTTAAGTCCAAGACTAAAGTCCTGGTCCTCTACTCGTAAATCTGCTCCACCTGCAGTTTCCCCCATCTTAGTGAATGGCAACATAATCTTTCCAGCGCCTCATGTCAAAAATGAGGTCATTCTTGATTCCTCTTCCATCAATCTTCCAAGAGATTCTATCTCTACGTTCAAAATATAGATAGGCACTACATAACATTTCTGTCAACAGTGGCCTAAATATACAGTGGTGGTCCCGTAAATTATAATTCTCATTTTTACCTTACCTTTTCTGTGTTTAGATACACAAATACCATTGTGTTACAGTTGCCTACAGTATTCAGTATAGTAACATGCTATATAGGTTTGTAGCCTATGAATAGTAGGCTATACCCTGTAGCCAAGGTGTATAGTGGGCTATGCCATCTAGGTTGGTGTAAGTACTTTTTATGATGTTCCAACAAGGAGAAATCTCTTATCAAATTTCTCAGAACATGTCCTATTATTACATGATGCATAACTCTATATCCAAAAAAGCCCACTTCTTACCACTTCCACTGCTAACAACTGACACCTGGTCCAAGCTATTTGTCTCTTATCATGGTTATTCTACATAATGTCCAGAATAGGCAAATACATTTAGACAAAAAGTAGATGGATGGTTGCTAGGAACTGCAGGGAGGAGAGAATGGGGCATGTCTGCCTAATAGATATGGGGCTTTGTTTTTAGCATGTTAAAAAGTTCTGGAATTAGATAGTGCTGATGTTACCCAACACTGGGAATACATTAAAATCCACTGCATTGCACACTTTCAGTTTCAGATGGTTAAAATGGTAAATTTCCTGTTATGTGAATTTTAATCTCAAAAAAAGTTACTCTTTGACTCAGATGCTAATGGCTCATTTCTCTGAATAAAAGCAAAATGCACAGAATGGTTCTAAGGGCCCCATTATTCCTTTGGCCTTGATCTCCTACTGCTCCCCCCTCACTCTCTACTCTAGTCACACAGTCCCCTAGAAATGCCCTGAATAGGCTAGGCATGCTTCACGCTCAGGTTCTTAAAATCTTTTTGCCTGATACTCCCTTGCCACACTTCCCAGCCTCCTTCAGGTCTTTGCTTCACTTCACTGAAGTCTGCCTTGGACACTCTGCTTATAATTGCAAACCCCTCCCCTTCTTATCACTCCCCATCCTTCTTTCCTGATAGTTTTTTCACTTATGCACTTAAACCACCTTCCCTATACTAACAGTGTATTTTTTGTGTTTGTTGTGTACCTCCCTCAACAACATGTAAATTTTACTATAATAACTACTTAAGTATTTGTTTAGTGAATAAGGCTAAATAACTTGCCCAAGTTACAGAGCCACCAAATCGAAGGTCTCTGTGTGAAACTTGGGAACTCAGGCTTCCGAGTCTCGGCCCTTAACTACCATGGTGTACTGCTGGTATACCAACTAAATAAACTACTCCCTTTGGAGTATATTAATATATGATGAAAATCTTTTCTTTTGTAATTTCATGACCAAGTCTGATGATTTGAAGAAGAGAAGAGAGCCTCACATCTCTGCTTTAAGGTAAACAAGTAATCCAATTTGTTGAATGCCTAACACGTGCTAGGCAGAGTAGCTTAAAGTGCTTTAAATGTCGTGTCACATAATCTTTGTTGACATTATTATCCCATTTTACAGACTCTGAGAAATTGAGTTTACCTAGGGGAGCGAGGATACAAACCCAAGTCTCTGTTATTCCGAGATTCAAGTTGTCAGTGATAAAATCTTCTGCATTATTAGTAGCCAAGGAAACACAGATTAACACTGGAGATATGTGGTACCATTTTCCACTGTTAGGTGGGCAGTTCCATCTGTCTGTTCCTGAGTTTTCTTCTCTCATAATAAACCAATAATCTAGTGAGCAAACTGTTTTCCTGAGTTCTGTGAGGCGTTCTAGTGTTAGGAAACGAAATTAATGTTCACTCACCCAGCACAGTAAGCCAGACTCTGAAGCTGAGAATTGGAGCTGGAGAAAGAGGCATCTTTATTGCAGGGCATCATTCAAGGAACAGGGGCAGCTAACGCTTAAGACCCCAGTTCCCCAGGAGCTTACAAGCCAGGGTTTTTAAAGGCAAGCACAATTGTAAATCACTACATGGAGGTTATACATTGGCCTGGCCCAAAAAGGTGGGATAACTTGAAGAGGAGAGGTCCTAAGTGAATTCAGACATTCTTGTATTAATGAGAAGCAATTTGAAGATGGTGTAACAGTAATTTTGGGGGGAAATTTTAGAACAAAGAATGAAGGTCAAAATTCAGTTCCTTAGTTCTCCCATCTGCATTTTCCATCCTATGGGGATCTTGGAAAAACAACTCAAGAACCTATGTTAAGATGCATATCTGGTTTCCTTGGGACACCAGAATACTTTGTACCTCTGGCTTACTTGGAGGGTCGTTGTTCTCCTCAGGTTGTCCATTCACTTTATTTCCCTGCTAGGTGACCTGACTGACCCCTAAGAGAGGTTCTTGCCCCATATCACTAGCAAATTATCAAACCCAAGGGGGACATTGTGGGAACCTCAGATTTATAGCCTTTGCTTAGAAGCATGAATCACAACCTGATATGAACTAACAATATAAAATCTTAAGCACCCCAGTTGACTGAATGAACCCCCAGGACTACAGAAAAACCTTACAGCTGAGTTGCCAGCCATGCGGAGATGGAAAATCAGGCACACCCTGTTTATGCCTCCTCCCTTTTGGAATTATTCTTCGTAACAATAAGATACTAAATCACTAACAGGCCGATGACCAAGCAAGACATGGGTTAAACCACATCTGCAGCTATCAATTTGCTTAACAGATCATGTGAGTCTGGGTGTATGTCAGTGGCTGCTCTCTGATTAACAAACTTCCTCATCTTAAAACATTCCAAGTACTGAGGCAAATTATGAATCAATTACAAATCAAAGAATCTTTAAACCCACAAGTAACTTAGAAACCCCTTGAAGCCATCCTCCCTTTTCAGGCCAAATCAATATATACCATCCACATATTTATTGATTGATTGATTTACATGTAATTTCTGTCTCCATGAATTTATAAAACCAAACTGTTTTTTCTTAGAACCTCTTAAAACTATGTGCTTAAGGCTTTCAGTCACACATACTTGGCTCAGAATAAATCTTTATTTTACAGGTTTTGGAGTTTTTCTTTTAAGGATGGACTTAGAAGTTGTATGTGTGTTTGGAGAGAGTGGTGGGGAGGTGGCAGCAGTCTTGTGGGGCTAAGCCCTTAACTTGTGCTAACCCCTGGTAGATAGGGTCAGAATTGAATTGAATTGTAGGAAACCCAGCTGGTGTCAGAAAACTGGTCAGTGTAAGGAGAAAACACACATTTTGTGTTAGAAGTAAAGTATATAAAGAAAAACAGTTGAGCTTCCCATTTTAATGCTGGAAAATATATCTTAAAACCAGTAATTTGGTTTTGACCATTAGCGTAATAGGCTATTATGACAAAGGCCAAACTGCTATCATGATAGTGCATACTTTAAATTTAGGAGAGGCTGGGTGCAGTGGTTCACACCTGTAATCCCAGCACTTTGGTAGACTGAGGTGGAGAATTGCTTGAGGCCAGGAGTTCAAGACCAGCCTGAGCAAGAGTGAAACCCATCTCTACAAAAAAGATTAAAGTAGCTGAGCATGGTGGCATGCACCTATAGTACCAACTACATGGGAGGCCGAGGCAGGAAGATTGCTTGAGCCCAGGATTTTGAGGTTGTAGTGAGCTACAATGACACCACTGTACTAGGCAGGTGAAAAAGCGAGATTCTCTCTCTCAAAAAAAAAAAAATTTAGGAGGAAGAGAATACTGAAAAACTAAAGTGAAACATTAGAACAAAAATATGCTATATGCCACCAAACGTAGAGATTTACATTTGTTTCTCTCAGAATATTAGTCTTAAACTATTCGAGTTTAAACTGAGAAACATTTCCCAGGATCTCATGAATGACATCTGAGAATGAATCCTTTGAATAAAATAAGAATAAAATGTGACCTCCAGGGAAGAACAGTTGTGGCCTAGATTCAAATAGAGTCTACTAGCATAACAAGTTATCTTTTGTTTACGTTTCTAGGAAAATTCTGTTTGAAGATTTCCGGGCCTGGCTTTCTGACATTTCTAAAATTGACCTGGAATCAACTGTTGACATGTCCTGTGCTAAATATGAATTCACTGGTAAGGAAGACAAAGTCTTAATATTAGGGCCTGATACAGTGGCTCACTTATAATCCCAGCACTTTGGGAGGCTGACACAGAAGGATCACTTGAGGCCAAGAGTCTGAGAATAGCCTGAGCAACATAGCAAGACCCTATCTCTACAAAAATTTAAAAATTAGCCAGCATGGTGATGTATACATGTAGTCCTAGCTACTTGGGATGCTTAGGCAGAAGGATTGTTTGAGCACAGGAGTTCAAGGCTGCAGTGAGCTGTGATCATGCCTTTGCACTCTACCTGGGCAACAGAATGAGACCTTGTCTGTTTAAAAAAAAAAACCCTGATGTCTATAAGATTTAAAGGCTTTAACTCAATGATGATGGAAAGATAGCATCACTATATCAAATACTAGACTACTAAGTCCCTGCAAAGCATCAGAATCTTCTTAATAAGGACTCAGTTCATACACAGAAATGCCTACCTTTATTGAAAGGTTTAAACAATGGTCCTCTTTGAGCATATGATGAAAAATATTACCATATTTTCAGGAAAATGCTTACTATGGACATACACACCAACTTTGCCTGCAGTATCAGGACATTTAGAGATAATCTATGAACTCTATTCTTAGACTTCCTAAGAAACAACCAACTCCTTCAATGCTATTTTCTCTTCTTTATTTTGAAGGTAATACCAGTTTTGTTGTTCTCCTAGAGACAGGGTTTCTCTGTCATCCAGGCTAGAGCTTCAAGGATCAGGCCAACTTCTTGCCTCAGCCTCTCAAAGTGCTAGGATTAATAGGTGTGAGCTGCTGCACCTGGCCCCATAAATGTTTCTTTGTTGTTGTTTTGTTTTGTTTGAAAACGAGTTTGGTTTTTTACCTACAAGAAAGTATTTTTTCTTTTTGCAGTTTTTAGCCGGGGCTGGGTTTGAACCCGCCACCTCTGGCATATGGGGCCAGCACCCACTCCTTTGAGCCACAGGCACCGTCCTGAAGTATTTTTTTTTATTTGATAAATACAGTTTTAATTTAGTTTAGTTCTCATACACTGTCCTGGGGAAGTATAAATTACAGACAACTTTTGGAGGATGATTTGGTGATACATATATATGAAAATCCATATTATGTACCTTCATTTCCCATTATTATTTTTCTTTTTAATGTGAAGGTAGTTTCAAAGTTACAGAGAAGTGGCAAGCATCATACAAATAATTTATTGTTTCCTGTTTTACTTGAGAGTCAGTTGTTGTCATCATGTTCCATGACCCCTGAATACTTTAGTCATTCCTACAATGAGGATGTTTTCCTTTGTAATAGTAAAGAACTACCAAAATCAGGAACTTAACATTGATGTAATATTTCCGTATAAATTCATAGGCCCCATTCAAGTTTCACGATGGGGTCCCTCATAGTGAAAGGATCCAATCTGGGTCACACGGTGTGCATCTAGTTGTCCTGTCTCTTCAGTCTCCTTCAGTCTAGAATAGTTCTAGTCTTTCCTGGACTTTCATAATCTTAATGCTTCTGAAAATTTACAGTCCAGTTATTTTGTCAGATTTTCACAATCTGAGTTTGAGGTTTCCTCACGATGAGACCCAGGCTATACATTTTGGCAGTGATTTCATGACTGTGTTCTTTTCACTTCGTCCTGTCAGGTAGAACATGTCACATTATTAGTGATCACTTGGTTAAGGTGGTAGCTGACGTCAGGATTTCCTGCTGTCTTTTTGCCCTCTGTCAGTTTGTATTTTGTGGGGAGATTATGTAAATATCCCACTTCCCACCAAACTTTGATTTACTTGTTTTAGTATACTCTTATGTTGTTGCTATTTAGCAAGGTTACCAGATCGCAGTTTTATAACACAATCATTTCTCTGCATTTATTGTTTATTACATTCCACTATAAAGAAAACCTTTCTTTCTCCCTGTTTATTCATTCATTCATTTATATTGGTATGGACTTACAGATTACCATTTATGTAATATATAATGGATCAGTTACTGTCATATGGATGTTCTTATTGTCCCTGATGGATCATCAAGAACCCCTCCAACTGACTTCCTGTGTTCTTTTGTTATAGCCCCATCATTCTTTTACTTCTTACTTTTAGCAAAACAAAATTTTCCATGCCCAGTGGTTATCTTATGTTTTGCATACCCAGATCCTAGAATGACCTTGAGTTAGCCTTTTTTCCAAAGAACCCTGGTTCCTTTGAGTGAAGAATGACACTTAAAAAATCAAGATCTTGATGCTTAGTGTCTTTGCTATTAGGGCATCCCTGCTTCCAGACCCTTCCAGTGGAAGGAGTGATAGATGTATGTACAGATGTGCACACATACAGATGAACACACATGCACTGACACTTGTATTTTGCTATGTAACTATAGATAGGGATATAGGAAACTAAATTTACACTAATTACTCCGGTTCCAGTTAACACCACACAGTTCATTCTAGGGTCCTCCTCATCCATATTTGTAATTCCCTTTTTCAATAGTGAAAAACCTGGCTCCCATTATCTTCAGTGTATTTAGTTATTTATGGTGGACAATCTGAGTTTTCCCTCCTTGTCTGACCCTGCATAAATGACAACCTTGCTCAGCCCCACCAAATAGCTTTTAGAAATTTAGCTCATGAAATTATTGTACAAAAAAATCTTATGTACAGTAATGTTTCTTAAACATTCTTTATAATAGCCAAGAAATAGAAACAACTAATAAATAGGAAATCAACTAAAGCAGGAGGGAAGTGTATTCATAATCCATATAGTAGAATAACTATAGCCATTAAAAATGACGTCAAGTGTATACATTGATAGGGAAAGACACCTGCCATGTAATTTAAAAAGCAGGCTACAGATAATCACGGTAGGATGCCATTTCTTTTTTTGTTCGGAGACAGAGTCTCACTTTGTTGCCCTCAGTAGAGTGCCATGGTGTCAGAGCTCACAGCAACCTCAAACTCCTGGGCTCAAGCAATTCTCTTGCCTCAATCTCCCAAATAGGTGGGACTACAGGCACCTGCCACACCGCCTGGGTATTTTTAGAGATAACGTCTCGCTCTGGCTCAGGCTAGTCTCAAACCTGTGAGCTCGGGCAATCCACCCACCTCAACCTCCCACAGGGCTAGGATTACAGGCATGAGCCTCCGCTCCAGGCCAGGATGCCATATCTTAAAAAATGAATACATTTATGAAAGAAAAATACTTGAAGAATATGTGCAAAAATATTATTAGTGATTATATCTGGATTTATCAATACATGTGCTCTTCATTGTTTTTAGACTTTCCTATATTGACTGAATTTTATTTCTATACTTAAGAAGAGAGCAATTAAGTGTCATTTTGAAGCTGGAGGACATTGATAAAGCTGGAGCTAACACTACAGATGAGTCTCAGGTGAACTGATATTAAATGCGGAGTCAGATGTCAGCTGCTCCTTATCTGTGTGGGGATCTAAGGTGTGCATTCAACTATTGTAGATGCCCTCCTCTGCCACGACGACGAGCTGGAAGGGCGCCGGATTGCCTTCATTTTGTACCTGGTTCCTTCCTGGGATAAGAGTTTTGGGGGCACACTGGACCTCTTCAATACTGATGGTAAGACAAGTACCTGCTCTTCACCACCAATGGCCATTTCTGAATTAAAGCTGAGTTGATTCAGCATCACCGTTCCTATATACAATGTTTGTGCTCCTCAGAAGAAACAGAAGCCAATTCCTTATAGTGACTATCTCAGAGAAATTGATACCCTGACAACTACCTTTATGATTTGTACTTTAAATAGTCATTACTCCTAGACATGTAGAATCAGTTTACAAAAAGGATTCAGACCCTCCTTCTGAATACTGAACATGGAAGGGTAGGGTGCCTATAATTATTAATCTTCCAAGACCAGTCCATTGGACAGAATGTCAAGATTTTTTGAATAGCTGACACCAGAGGCTGATTCCAGGAAACTTTAAGAACTGATTATAGGCCTTCTCAATAATAGATGGATAGTATAGCAAGAACATTTGCCTTCTAGTCAAACTAGCAAATATGAGTGCAATAGATGGAAGGGCATGCTATCTCAGGATCTAGAGGGTACATCTAGATACGCTCAGAAATTTGGGAATTGTCAAGAGTGAAATGAGGCAGCCTGGAAGTGGTTAATGATAATGAACCCCATTTACGGATGTGTTCTCTCCTGGTGCAGAACACTTTCAGCCCAAGCACATCGTCAAGTCTCTTATCCCTTCGTGGAACAAACTGGTCTTCTTTGAAGTGTCTCCAGTATCCTTTCACCAGGTAAAGATTATATAAGCCACAAACAGAGTACTAAGGATTGTGCTTTTTAGTTAAACATGACAGCTTCCTGTTAGCCTCATGAGCTGATGGGTTTGATGTTCTGTAGAGCTGCTGTTCCTTCAGGTGTCTGAACATTTAGCATAGAGGACCCTGAAGTTAACGTGTGTTGGCTGGTGATCTCCCTGCTTATTCTTTGTGTTGGTGCTGCTGGACTTGTCCTTTCAGGTGTCTGAAGTCCTATCTGAAGAAAAGTCACGTTTGTCTATAAGTGGCTGGTTTCATGGTCCTTCACTGACCAGGCCTCCCAACTACTTTGAACCCCTCGTACCTCGGAGCCCTCACATCCCACAAGACGTAAGGATAATTTCTGGTATCCTTATCTTAGGAGCTATAGCATATCATTTGTTTTTCTGATTTTAAAATTAACTGTTCCCTGATAATGAAACTAAACTAAGCTTGCCCTTTCCACTTCTCTTAATTTTTGATCGTGTCTTTCTCAGCAGAATTTTCCTATTAAAATTTATGTTTAATAGGAGAATCTTATAAAGTGATGATTTGTTTGTATTTCACTAATGTGAAAAGGTGTAAGAGCAAAAGAATAGCAATTAGTAACTTACCTTTTGTATCTATTGCTTCTTTGTAAGCATGAAATATTATATGATTGGATCAACCCTACTTATCTGGACATGAATTATCAAGGTCAAATTCAAGAAGAGTTTGAAGAAAGTTCTGAAATTCTCCTCAAGGAGTTTCTTAAGGTAGGCTAGCATATTTTGTTCTGTATACATTGTTGGGCAGGCAGTTTTGTTTCCTGAATATAGGTATCACTGGGAAGTTTTTGTTTTTGTTTCTTATTAGAATATTTATATCATTCCCTTCTTCAAATAAAGTACAGAAATGATGATGATAGCTCACATTGGTATCAGCTATATGCTTTGTAGGTTAAGAGTTCCTTGGGTACACGTATTTCCTAGTTCTGTAGAGTCTTAATGGTAAACACACACACACATGCTTCCACCTAGAGAAGGAATTATGTATAATTACCTTCCTATTCATCTTATCAACAGGGTACTTAATAATGGGTCAATATCTTATTATGAATGTTTGACAGGGATGAGGTAGCTTATTATAGTGGGAAGAGATCAGAAATCAGAAGACCCATATCATGGCTCTATGGTTTTAGTAACCTGAACAAATCACAAAATCACTGTATATATTTCATCATCAACTAAACTGGGATAATACCTGCCTTGCCTCTCTTGCAGGGTTGTTGTGAGGGCCAAATTAGATAACTTAGGCTTGTATGATGCTTCACAGTTAACTGTGGGTCCCATGGAATCATAGTCCCAAGAGCGATCCCTCCATGAAGAAAGGCTGAGTGATACAACATACTCTCTCACTCTCTCTCTCTCAGAATTTTATTGCTGACATTGGCATATTAAGATTTTAAGAAGTATTACATTAAATTTGTTTAACCCTATTTGTTTAATGGAGTCCTTCCCTTTTCACATGTTTATGGCTGGTAGGATTGCTTGAGAAACTGCATTACACAAATAAATGTAAAGCCTCTTGTGGAGGATATTTTAATAGATTAGCGACCTTCTTACACTGCACCTAACTTTTGGAATTTAGAATGCTTATTAAATAAGGGAACAAGGTAGGGCCTAGAGAATTATGGTGTTATACAGGGATTTTTATTGTAATGACCTTGACTATAATGCAGTTTAATTGTTTTTCTCATAACATCTTATAAATTAAAAAGTCTATATTAATGATCTTCATTTAGGAGGTTTAGCAATTTGGTGAAAGATATACAACTACTTATGGGAATGGCACAAAATGGCGCTCCGTTCTCTTAGCTAAGCAAGCTGATGAGTTAGGTAGTCTTTGGCGGGCTTCCTTACAGCAGGAACAGGGGATATAGTGTGAAAGGAGCGACAGCTGGACCTTTGAGCGGTCAGCCAATTTGATGTTCTACAGAACTACTGTACCTGCTAAACCAGTGTAGAGTCATAGGGAGCTTTGCTGATGACTTTATTTGCTCATTTTCCAGCCTGAGAAATTTGCAAAGGTCTGTGAGGCCCTGGAGAAAGGAGATGTGGAATGGAACAACCGAGGTCCCCCTAATAAAAGGTAGAACCCATCATCTGAGATAATGAGCCTCTGCTTTCAGCACTTAATGTTTTTCTCTGCAGGGCTTACTCCTAATAACAGAACATTTGCCCTAATGATGTTTTATTCCCAGGGACATTGAAAAGAAGGCCCTAACAGAGTCTCACTGTTTCAACAACTTACACGCTAGTTAGCTATGCCAAGATTTAGGAAGAGGTACAGAGCTAACCATCTACTTTTATTCCATGAGTTACTTCACATCTAATCAGCTTGATGTTGTTGTTTTTCAGGTTTTATGAGAAAGCTGAAGAGAGTAAGCTTCCCGATATACTGAAAGACTGCATGGAGTTATTCCGCTCCGAGGCACTGTTCTTGCTGCTCTCCAACTTCACAGGCCTGAAGCTTCACTTCTTGGCCCCTTCAGAAGATGAGACTGATGACAAAAAAGAGGAAGAAGCAGCCTCTGCTGCTGATTGTACTGAAGAAGGGACTAGCCACAGCTCCTCTGCGCCAGAGCATAAGCAGGCAGCCGTTAGCAACGAGAGCCAACAGACAGGCCCAGAGCCAGAGGAAAATGAAACAAAGAAAGGTAAGCTGTTGCTAGGATTGGTCCCCGTTTACCACTAACCATGTGGTCTTTTACTCATTCAACAAACATTCTCCAGCACCTACTATGCACTAAGCCAAATTCAGGAGCTAGAGAACAAGACAAACAAGATCACTGGTCCCTGGGAACTTACATTCTTGTAGGAGAAGACAATTGTATGCACAAATAACAAGAAAATATCAAATAATGATTAAGTACCATGCAGAATACTGTGATAGGGTTACATGAAAAGGATGACAGTGGCCTCTGGTGGATGGGTGATCTAGAAAAGCCTCTCCAAGGAGCTGCCATTTAAGCTCAGATCTCGACAAGAAGGATCTGTAGGAAGAGCATTCTAGGTAGGAAGAACAACTAGTACATTTTATTAGGGTAAGAATAGTGCAAGTGGTAGAAAGAAAAATAACTGACCTAAAATTACTCTAAAACATAAGAACATAAAGGAAAGAAATGTTAGCAGTTTATTTCTGCTAAAGACCAGTAACAGCCTAAGAAAATCTGCCTGAATAATACATTTGCTTCTACAAATAAGTAGAAGGAAACTAATGTAAGTAGAGGACGTTTATCTACAAACAAGGTAGAAATGAAAAATACAGGAAATTTAAGAGGTAACAACACTCCTGTGAAAATTTTGAACTGAGTAACTACAAATTTAGCTTAGATGTCTCAGCCTTTACTCAGAGTGGGGCATACAAACATGAACGAGAAAATCTGTCACCTGGCTCCTCCCTCAGTTTTACCATCTCCTGCTTCCACTCTTGATTTCTTAAGAAGGACCCTGTGTTGTTAGGACAGCTAAGATAAAAGGTGAGTACCTTTGGTAAGAAAATTACTGGTATAGGATGCTAACCGAAAGCAACATAACTCATTCTGTGGCCTCCCAAAACTGACCAGCCAGTCATCATGGTCAGCATAGATACTTAGAAAAACCAGACCCAGGTGGGTTTTTCTGTGCTATTCAATACACAGGACAGCCTTTCTTTGAAAGATTAGTTTTCCTTGATAATTACCATGGCATCTAAGCCTAGCCCCTAAAAGAAGTTAGGGTGAGGAACTATGGAATCTCCAGAGCTTTGTTAAAAAAATTGTCCACGTCTGTTCCTTTTTGGTTTCATTTTCATGGGAACCTGCAACAATGGGATAAAATCTGTTTGGGCAGCCACACGATGCTGTGTTCTGTTACTGAGCATCTGCTGTATGCAAAGTCCTCGGCCAAAACAGAGTGGGGAAAACAGACATGAATGAGAAAATCACTGTAAGTGTACCATCTTGAGGAAGAACTGTTAAAGCTTTTTTAAAAATTATTATTATAAAAGCTATAAAGTTGTTGGCAGATAGCAGTGTTAAATGTTGGCATACTACCGGCTCAGCACCTGTGGCTCAATCAGCTAAGGCGCCAGCCACGTACACCTAAGGTGGTGGGTTCGAATCCCCAGCCCGGGCCCGCCAAACAACAATGATGGCTACAATCAAAAAATGGCTGGGCGTTGTGGCGGACACCTGTGGTCCCAGCTACTTGGGAGGCGGAGGCAGGAGACTCGCTTGAGCCCAGGAGTTGGAGGTTGCTATGAGCTGTGATGCCATGGCACTCTACCCAGGGGGATAGCTTGAGGCTCCGTCTCAAAAAAAAAAATTAAAAAA
>CAUYQV010102944.1:0-19352 GCA_963574575.1 Galagoides demidoff
TGGCTGCAACCAAAAAATGGCTGGGCATTGTGGCAGGTGCCTGTGGTCCCAGCTACTTGGGAGGCAGAGGCAGGAGACTCGCTTGAGCCCAGGAGTTGGAGGTTGCTATGAGCTGTGATGCCATGGCACTCTACCCAGGGGGATAGCTTGAGGCTCTGGCTCAAAAAAAAAAAAAGAAGCAGAAATTACTGTCCCTCCAAAAGCTACTCTCGGGCTTCCAATCTCTACTTTCTCCTGAGGGCTAAGTGTGATTCTGACTTCTATTGGCATAGCCCGGATTTGCCAGTTATTTCCTCAGATAAATTAAATAATACAGCGTGCAATCTTCCCTGTCGGGCTTCCTTCACGCAATGATTTATCTGTGAGACTCAATCAGGTTGTTGCAGGTAGTCAGTCCTCAGCTCTGTAGGATTCCATTATTCAAGTATGCCACAATTTATTATCCACTCTACTGTTGATGAGCCATTGGAAAGTTTCTATATTTTCCCTGTTGCAACTAGCTAATACTAATTAATTTTTTTTTTTTGAGACAGAGTCTCATTATGTTGCCCTTGGAAGAGTGCTGTGGCGTCACAACTCACAGCAACCTCTAGTTCTTGGGCTTAAGTGAGTCTCTTGCCTCAGCCTCCCAAGTAGCTGGGACTACAGGCGCCCGCCTCAACACCCGGCTATTTTTTTGTTGCAGTTTTTACTGCTGTTTTGGCAGGCCTGGGCCTGGTTCAAACCCACCATCCCTGGTGTATGTGGCTGGTGCCCTAGCTGCTGAGCTATGGGCACTGAGCCAATGATTAATTTTTTAAAAAGTAGTGCTTTGTTATGAAGTTAATATCCATTGACGCAGCAGCCAGATATTAATAGAGTTCTGTTATTATGAGTTATTCCTTTCTCAATGCTTGGACTTTTTTTTTATAGTAGTGAAATAAACAGTGAGCATAGTAGGGAGATCAGAGAGACAACTAAAGAAATTGTTCTCTATTGCTGCATGATAAGAACCCCAAAACTTAACAGCTTAAAAAATAATAATGCTATTATTTTTTCCTCTGGAGGCTGAGTATGGTCAGCTGAGCAGTTCTGTCCTAGGTGGTGCAGATGGGATCCCTCCTGTGGCTAAAACTGGACTGGGAACATTCAAAATGACTCCCCCAGGGCTGGAGCATTGTCTGAGCTCCTCCTGGCATGGGGGTGGGCTACCTGCGTCTCTTTATCCGGGTGATGTCCCATCAGTTATGAATCTAGCCAAGCTTCTTACATGGTGACTGGGTTCTAGGAAGCGGATAAATGGAAGCTGTGTGGCCTCTTGAGGCCCAGGCTCTAGAACTCACAGAATATCACTTGTATTCTGTTAGTCAAAGCAAATCACAGGGCCAAACTGAGATTGAGATAAGGTGAATTAGACTCCTCCACCTGGTGGGAGAAGCAGTGATTTTCAACCCGTGTGCCGTGAAAGAATCTTAGATGTGCTGTGAACATTTTTAAAGATCATTAATTAAATTATTCTTGGAATAAGTTCAAAGCACATTAAGTATATTCCTTTTTTCACTCTTTTTTTTGGGGGGGGAACATAATTTAAGTGTGCTATGGAAGTTTAACTAGAAGTTCAACTGTGCTACTCAGCCTCCTCCTCACCGTACAACATGGCCCCTTCTCTTGGGAACTGCGAGAAACACATTATCTTCTCAATGAAAATTCTCTTGATCACTTGGTTATATCATACTTCATATTTTCTATTACTTTGCTATAATTTAAAACAGAATCAGAAGTGAAGGCAGTCAGTAAAGGGTACTTTATCAAGCCAATTACCAATTGTGGGCTACTGACAATTAGTCTATTTACAGTGGGTATAGAACAAACACCTAAAGTTACCCCCTTCAGGGGTAAGGGAATTGGGATATTTACACATAAAATCCTGGCAGTCACTGGTGAAAGATGTCTCCAGGGTCAGAGCATCAGAATACAGAAATAAAAGGCCGAGTTAATACAGATGTCTGCTTTTCTTCTCCCCTATCAATGTTCTTATCTCCTCCCAAATAAATGGTGTGCATTCAAATCCTCCTCTCAGGCTCTGCTCCTGGGGAAATCCAAACTAATTTAGAGAGCTATGGTGACGCTTATAATAATCTGGATTTCAGGTGGCTGAATGAAAATAGTGGCAGTGATAATGAAAAGAAAGGAATTCTCTAGAATGTGCATAATATTTTCTGTCTTGGAATCATGTTAGTTAAACAGAAATATATATGTATATGAGATATATATATATATATATATACACACACACATATATATATAAAATGAATTTAATCCCAAATGAATTTAATCCCAATCATTATTACCAGTGGCTTAAATTGTATGCCAGTGCCAGATTATACCACTCCATGAGAAGTGGTTACTAAATATTGGAAATTTGAAAGCTGGTTGTTAAACTATCGGTAGTTTGAAACTGGCCGTAGTGAAAGTATTTCTACCATAGAAACTGGGAAATGCCTCAAAGCAGGGCTTCTTCTGGAAGGGAGAGATGCTTTACTGAAATGCCACTGCTATTATGCAAAGTTTGTGAATAAAAGAATATAATGTCATGGAATTTTAGTGTTGAAAGAGTCACCAGGAATCGTCTCATCAGACCTCTGGAATTCAAACATAGGAAAGGAGACCCAGAGAAACTGAGGGAGTAAGTTGCCCAGACTGAGAGTTGGTGGCAATGCGTAGGCAAATACAAGTCTCTTGGTAAATAAGATGCCTCGCAAATTTAATACCTGGGCTCAGACATGGAAGTCATTATAAATATTACTAGTGTTGACAATTTTTTCATTTTCAGATATTATTTAGAGAGTAGTGTGCGTGTGTGTGTGTGTGTTGAGGAGGGAAGAAGGAGGAAAAGAGAGAGATGGGGGAGAGCCTTGCACGGTATTACCCACTGACAGTTCAGTTTAACAAAACTATTTTGTTAAAGCCTGGAAAAAAAAATTCCCTGAGCATTCGTTGACACTGTAAATATGAAAAATCTGTTATTGAACAGCAGTTAAGTAGATGCCAAGGGGGAACATTGTGACAAAATCTCAACCAAATATTGATATGAACATATTTCTGTTTGTGTGAAAATATGTTCCCTCCGTATGGGAAAGAAGCTGTAAGGAGAGAAATACAAACAACACATTGAAGGCTGTTGAGTGGAGGAGCTGTTTATCTGCCAGAGCAAACCACTCCTCTTCATTCTGTGAATGTTCCTGGAGAGATTGTCATGAAATTTACTTACACAAATGGGAAGCCAAAATACTTCCATTCAAGGAAAAATGACAGATTTCAAAGGCTGCGATTCGGTAAGGGTGTGAGAGCACACACAATATGGTTAAACTCTGAGCAGGTATTTTGATGGATTCGCCAGGGCTTCTCAAACCCCAGGAAAAGACTGAGTGATTTCAGTTTTAGAAAATTGTGTGTATTTATGTATTAACTTATAGAACTTCGGATGTGGCATTATTGTCCTTGTTCCCAAGAATCCAGCATGTTTTAGACTCAGGAGATCCAGCGGTGAATTCAGTCCACAGTTTTACATCTTCTGCCTCAGATTTTAGATTAAGTGAAATCTGAATATTATCATCCTAATAGTCTTTTTTGTTCGTGTTCCCCCAAAATTCATATATCGAAACCCAGTTCTCACTGCAAGGGCATTTTAAGATGGAGCCTTTGGAAGTAATTGGGTCATAAGGGCAGAGCCTTCATGAGTGAAACTGGTGAAACTCCCTTGCACTTTCTGCCATGTGGAGGCCCAGTGAGAAGAAGGCTGTGCATAGACGGGGAGCAGGCCCTCATTACACACTGAATCAGCTGGTGCCTGGGTCTTGGACTTCCCAGCCTCCAGAATTGTGAGAGGACCGATAACACTGATGGTCATAGCGGAATGGTGAGACCTTAAGAGTCCCTGCTTTACTCAAAAATTATTTCATTCTTTGGTTCACTGAAGTACTAGCAAAATAGAACCCCAAACCAAAAAACACAGAACAATGGAGTACCAGTTTCAAGTTCAACTAGCATACTCTGACAAAAAAAAAAAAATGTTAATATCCCCCCTTTTTGTACCATACTAAAAAGGGACAAAATTACTCTTTTGATATTTCTCTCCTCTCCCAAGTTATCCCTTCGTTTTACCAGAATGCTCTTTTTACTGACTTGACCATGCAGATCTGCTGTGTCTCCTCGGATTTCAATGTCTTATATACCATTTTGAGTCGCTTGACATCCTCTGCACTTAGCCCTAATGTGATTTATACATTCCTGCTGACTCCATACATGCTAGTTGGCAATGGATTGAAAGGAGGCCTGCTGAGGAGAATCCGTTGACAGTAGGAACTCAGGAAGATGAACAGGCTTAGAAAAACTGGATCATGATCTTTATCATGCTTTTCCCCATTTTAACTCTTGAAAAATTCAAATCTTGGCTTCTCAGTACTTACTGCAGGTCTTAAATGAGGACTCAGAGAAAAAAGGGACATACGTCATTATGTTATCCCTGAAATTGGGGTGTGGAATGGGAAAATGATTAAAATGGAATGGATACAGCAGAAGGGATTTGGACGTATAGAAACTTTACTACCAATGAGACTTAATAAGCAGTGAAAATGCTACTAAAATGAAGTTATGATACATTTTCTGCAATATTTAAAAAGATATTACCTACCCCTGTCTAGTTATAATCAATCAGGTGAACTTGGCTAAATCAGAGATTAAAGAAAACAGGAAGAGTTTTCCATTCTGAAATGCTAAATCTAATGAAGTTCCCAGACAGACTCTAATCCCTTCTCATTCCTGATGCCTGTTTCCTATAGCCTGGCTGAGTAAATGAGGGTGGCAACTCGATGTTCCTTATAAAGAACATTATAGTTAAGTGCAGTGGTTAAGCATATGTGTACATTGTAGCCAGAATCAGAATCCTGGTGCTGAGAATGACCTTGGGCAGTTCAACCATCCTTCCATGGACTTAGTTTCCTTATGTGTACAATGAGTAAAATAATTGCATCACCTTCCCTCATTAGATAGAAGCATTTAATAAATGATCTCCATTAGTATTAGTTAATAGTGACCATAGCATTGTGAAACTGAAAAAGATCTTAGAAATCATCTATTTATACACAGTTGATACCATCCCTTGACATAATTTTTCTCCATGTTAAACAAAAGGCTTTCACTTACGCTTTGCATCTTGATCTGACTGCACAAATTGCCTTGAGTATTTCAGGTTGAAGAATATTGGAGACCTAAGTAGATTAAAAAATAAACTTGGATTTAGCACCTATTAAAAAAATGTTTCCTGACAAGGCTCTAATGAAAGTAAAAATAACTCTAAAAGAGTCATTTACACCAAGCTGATTCATATCCTAGTTAAAAGTGATCACAATGTTTATGGCAGTCATTAACCTGTTTTCTATTTCAGATAGGAAGTAGCTTGAATAAGGAATATTTTCACCCATCTCTCTTCTCATTTGCCATTGCCTGGAACATTATAAGGCTGGACTGGGACCATGCCAGGGCAACTTCCAGAGAAGTAGGCTGCTGCTTAATTCATTCTAAGCGCTAAAGAGCTTAGCAGGGAGTCACTAGGGGTTCATGTGGGAGGTATAAGGCACTAACTATGTCTCTTCAGCAAACAGGCATGCTAACAGGTGACTATGAAGCTTAGTCTGTTTCAGCCACATTTATTCTTAACAATGGCTTATGCCTTCTCAAAACTAGTTTTAATGGGCTAAACACAGGCATGTTGGGTCATGGCCATGAGTCATCTCACAAGACCACCTGGGATCTTTCTGGGGAAACACAAAAGTTACTTCCCACAGTTCACTGAAAATCAATATCCATCTTCGATTCTGAGAAAAAGCCTATCAGAATTATAGAATCAGAGAAACTTCAGTTTTCTTACGTCTATAATATCCCTCAAAAAAAGAAAAAAATCCAAACATGGTCAGTGTCCAGAGTCTGTTTCATTGTTATTTGGTTCATTCAAAGGAAGATACTTTCTTATACTGAGTTGAATCTGCTTCCTTGTGACTTCCATCCCCCTCATAATTCTATTTTGGCAGTGGTGTGGTGGGGGGTAAATAACTTCCATGATGCTTAGTAAAGGGACATATTATGCTTAAGAACTTCCTCTTATGCATTTTCTTCTTTCTATTTATAATCTAAAAGAACTTTGAAAGTTGAGACCAGAGGAGACAACATATACAGTTTTGTACTGATAACCATTTTCTTTCTGCATCATTTTTTTCCATTTTTTTTAAATGTGGTAACATACAGATTGCATAAAATTTACCATCTTAAATGTATTTAAGTGTACAGTTCAGGGGTATTAAGTATATTCATATTGTGTCACTAGCACTGCTATCACCTCCATAACTCTTCTTATCTTGCAAAACTGAAACCCCAAACCCATTAAACAGTAACTCTCCATTCCCCCTGACCCACGCCCCTGGAACCCACCATTGTACTTTCCATCTCTATGATTCTTCCACTCTAAATACGTCACATAAATGGAATCCTATAGTATTTATCTTTTGCAGCTGCCTCATTTCAGTCAGCATAATGATCTCCAGGTTTCCCAATGCTGTCACGTGCGTTAGAATTGTTTTTCAAGGCCGAAGAATATTCCATTTTATGTATATACCATTCTTTGCTGATTCATGTTTAAAAAGTATTACTATGCCACCCCATAAAAGGAAGAATTACAGAACTTAAGGACTAGATAGAACTTCAAGAAATGATCTTTAATGGCACATAAAGAGAAAAAAATTATAAAAATGGCAGTGACAAAAATCGCAATGATGTATCTGTTACACAGTCAGTAGATTTGCTGAAACTAAAAAAGACTGATATCACCAAGTGTTTTCAAAGATGGGAAGCAAAGGGAACTTAGAAGCTGCTGGTGGGGATGTAATCTGATAAAACCAATTTGGAAGACTTTAACAGTATTTACTAATGCTGAACATAAAACTTAGAATCGAACAATTCTACTCCTTAGATATATACCTAACAGAAATTTGTACACATGGGTACCAAAACCATACATGAGAACATTCTAGTACTATTCATGATGGCACCAGACAGGAAACTAGCAAAGTGTCTAGCAGTAGAATGGGTAGATGAATTACTGATGGGTTCATCCAGTGGAGTAATTGGTAGCAACAATCATGAACAAACTTTGGCTGTAACAACAGAATGAATCTCGCAAACATAGTACCGAGTGAAAGATGCAGATACGAAAGAGTGCATTCTGCATATTTCTATTTCCATAAAGGTCAAAAACTGGCAAATTGGTCTATGGCGAAGGAAGTCAAGATACTGGGCGTTGAATATTGACAGAGGGAAGATGAGGAGGGCTTTCCAGTTTTGGGTTGTATTTTGAATGATCTGGGTGTAAATTATGTGGGTCTGTTTATGTTTTGAAAATTTGTTGAGCTGTATACTTAAGATGTACATACTTTTCCGTATACAGTTTTGGAAATAAAGACACATACTTTAAAAAAATGAGTATAAATTTTAAATTTAATGTGTACTATATGTAAGTGTTCATGAAGCATGTACAATCATGTGTAATATGATCTTAGAATGCCTATCCTTTTGTGTCATAGTTATTACAATATTATTTGCTCAACAGATTATTCAAATGAAAAAGAGACAATGTAATATATTTATTTATTTCCCAACTCATCCACATTTTCTTTCTTTTTTTTTTTTTTTTATTTGGCAGGGGTTGGGTTTGAACCTGCCACCTCCAGCATATGAAACCAATGCCCTATTCCTTTGAGCCACAGGCACTGCCCTCATCCACATTTTCTAAGGAGATAGCTTAACTATCTGAACAGAAGAGACACAAGCTAAAGAAGGTAATGACTGGAGCAGAAGATAGCAAAATACAAAATAGTATTTACTTTTTTTTTTTGAGCTAGAGTCACACTTTGTCACCTTTGGTAGAGTGCTGTGGCCTCATAACTCACAGCAACCTACAACTCTTGAGCTCAAAAAGAGATTCTCTTGCCTCAGCCTCCCAAGTAGCTGGGGCGACAGGCACTGGCCACAATGCCTGGCTGTTTTTAGAGACAGGTCTCGCTCTTGTTCAGGCTAGTCTGCAATCTGTGAGCTCAGGGCAGTCCACCCCCCTCAGCCTTCCAGAATGCTAGGATTACAAGAGTGAGCCACTGCACCTGCAATGTTTACTTTTTAATAAAAAATTACTACACTTACTTCCTCACTGAGCTACT
The DNA here is from genome assembly GCA_963574575.1 of Galagoides demidoff. NCBI lineage: Eukaryota > Metazoa > Chordata > Mammalia > Primates > Galagidae > Galagoides > Galagoides demidoff. Next base: position 8,244 of record CAUYQV010102944.1, read on the forward strand.
GAAAGCAAAGCTGCCTATCCAAGCAGCTTTGTGGCTTTAATTATGGAAACAGCCTTAGAATTTACTGAATGGATCTCTTTTGTTTTCTGGATAAGGAAAGATCATAGTCACAGTTTCACAGTTTAATGATGGTAGGGTCAGGACAAGAATTTAAGTTTCCTGACTCTTGGTCCAGTGCTGTTCTTTCCATTCCTCCCTGGGGTCACATTCCTTTGCAATCTGACATTGCCATTTCTCATTTTAAGAGGCAGCATATCTTTTTGACCCCTTGAAGCTGAGTTTGGCCGTGTAACTTGCTCTGACCAATCAAATGAGGAAGAAATCATGTCGTGCCAGTTGTGAGTCTGGGCCTTTAGAAGCTTGAGCAATCCAGTTCTGCCTCTTGGGTGCTTCAGTTGACAAGCTCAGGCTAGCTTTTTGGAAGATTAGGGACCGTGTGAAGCAGGGACAAGCTCTTCCAGGCCCAAGCAGATTCAGTAGCTGACCACAGATGCGTGAGTCATCCCAGCCCAGGCCAGCATTTCACAGCCAAACCCAGTCCAAATTGCTGACCGACAGAATTTGGGATAAAATAAGTGATTATGTTTTAAGCCACAAAGTTTTAGGGGGTTTGCTTTACAGCAAAAGTGAATGGGTATCATCACATCTGGCCATTTTAAGCCATGTCTCATTCACTGGTAGCATTAAAAATCGGTCTTGTTTTTATTTTATTTTGAAAGAAAAAAACCTCTTTGAATGGAAGATACAAATTTATAAGGGGGCAAAGAAAAATCTCATTTACAGAATCTTTTCAAATAAAGCCTGGACACTTGCCCTCCTCTGGTAAGACCTCCTGAGGACATTTGACATTAGATAGCACTCCAGCATTTACAAGTCCTGTTCTCCATATCGCTCGAGACAAATTCAAATGCTGTACATTACCACCTTTCCATTTCTTCTTTATCACCACTCAGGGATGACATGGATCTGTCTCCTTCAAAATTCTTCTATTAGAGTTTCTACTCATTACAAAAGGGTGTCACTTGTCTTGGTTAGAAGTTCAGCATCCTGCCCTCAGAAGCATTTGCTAATTTGGCGAAGGCCTTGCAGATTTGCTCCTGCAAGGAACATAAAATTGAGTTAAGGTGTATTTCTTTCATAAGAAATAGGCATTCATTCTGACATTTTCCTGCTATCCTGCCCATTTCTAGAGCACTGTGTGTGCTCTGATGGTGACCATGGCCCTGAGCCAGAGGGAGGGAAGTCTCACCATATTGTTGTCAGAGCAGATAAGCAGTGGGGCACATGAAAGGGAAGTGCTCCAGGATTTGTGGGCCGCTTAGGCTCAAAGATGTTCTCTTCTCATCCAGCTAACGGGGACTAATGGAAGCAATAAAATCCATGCTCATTAGTGAATTTCAGGCTCCCAGCACCCTGGCAGGAGGGTGGCTGAGCAACAAGCCAACTGTAGAGGCTTCTAGTTCCTTCTCTAAAACACACACACACACACAAACACAACACTATCTCGCTTCAAAGGTGTGACAGGTTTCAGGAATAGAGTTGCTGCTGTGCAAGATTAATGAAATATGGTAACTAGGGGCTCTGGTTCTGATACTTCATTGTTTGTAGATTCCATTTTCATGGCTGCTTTATGCTTTTATTTCCACGGACAAACCCTTATGGAGCACCTATGGTATGCAAGCACCTGTGCTAACTAACTACTACATGAGTGCCAAAGGGGAACTGTAAACTTCCTTCAAGATGACAAGAGTCTATTAAGCAGGACAGCAACATGTGTAAATGAAGAAATGAATTATAAAAATCACTATTCTAGAAGGAAATGCCATAGAAGATCAGAGTGCTTCTTTTCATGGGAAATTATTTATTTATTTATTTTGAGACAGAGTCTCACTATATTGCCTTCGGTAGAGTTTCGTAGCATCACAGCTCATAGCAACCTCCAACTCTTGGGGTTAAGCGATCCTCTTGCCTCAGCCTCCCAAGTAGCTGGGACTACAGGTGCCCGCCACAATGCCCAGCTATTTTTATTTTGTTGTTGCTGTTGTTGTAGTTGTCATTGTTGTTTAGAGGGCTCCAGCCAGGTTTGAACCTGCCAGCCTGGGTTGACCAGCACCCTAGTGGCTGAGCTACAGGTATGGAGCCTTTATGGAAAATTCTTATATTATTGATCTGTGGACTTTTCTGTCTCTTCCTGATAACAATGATTTTTCTCCTTTCTTATTGCTTGGAAATGTCATTCTCTGGCAGTCAATGCTGTCACCAGCTAGGGCTGGACACCTCAGGATACACAGTTCCACTGGACTAGGTGGCTGCTGGGGGTGAAAGAGTGCTGACAGCAAAGGGGTTTACCTGCAGTATCACTGTCTATGGTTTTAGCTACCTGTGGTCAACTGTGGGTCAAAAATATTAAATGGAAAGTTTCAGGAAAAAACAATGTATAAGTTTTGAATTATGCACTATTGTGAGTAGTGTGGTAAAATCTTGTGCTTTCCCACTCCATCTTGTCTGGGATTTGAATCATCCCTTTGTCCAGTGGATCCAGGCACCTACCATACACACTCATAGTCGCTTAGCAGCCCTCAACTGTTGTTTGATTGTCATGGCATCAAAGTACGTGTTTCAGATAAATCCTAGTTTACTTAATAATGCCCCCCCCCAAACTATTACTAAGTAGTGATGCAGGCAATTTGTAAATGCTAAAGAGAATCTGGAAAGTGCTTTCTTTAAGTTAAAAGATGAAAGTTTTCAACTTGCAAGAAAAAATATCGTATTCTGAGGTTGCTAAGATCTATAGCAACAGCAAGTCTATCAGTGAAATTGTGAAAAAGGAAAAAGAAACTTATGCTAGTTTTGCTGTCACACTTCATACTGAAAAGTGATGGCCACAGTGTGTGATACTCAGTTAAGATGGGAAAGGCGTTAAGTCTGTGGGTAGACAACATGAACAAAAGAAAGTGTTCTGCTTGATGGTAACATGTATCAGAAAGTGTTGAGCCTATACGAAGACTTCAGCAAGGGATTCCCTGAAACAAGTGACACTAAGCCATTTACTACAAGTAAGGGACAATCACACAGATTCAGAAAAACTGGAGAAGCTTTATTTATCAAAGAAGCTGCTGCCTGGCTGGGTGTTGTGACTTATGCCTATAATCCTAGCACTCTGAGAGGCTAAGGCCACTGGATTGCTTAAGCTCAGGAGTTTGAGACGAGAGCAAGAGTGAGACTCCATCTCTACTAAAATTATAAAATATTAGTGGGCTGCTATAGCAGGTGCCTGTAGTCCTAGCAACTCAGGAGGCAAAGGCAAAAGGATAGCTCAAACTCAGGAGTTTGAGGTTGCTATGAGCTATGACACCAGGGTACTCTACCCAGGTGACAGAGTGACACTGTCTCAAAAACAAAAGATGTTGCTGCCACATTTCTGACAGAGTTGAAAAAGTGTGTCAAAGAGGAAGGATACCACCCAAAGCAAGTCTTCAGTTGTAATGACAAAGTTTTTCACATCCTTTCTGGAAAAAAAATTACTCTAGGACATATCTCAGAAAAAAAAAAAAAAAACTCCAAGAAGGAAAAATAGGATGCGATACGGAAGCAAAGAAACCATTTGTAGGTAAATGAAGATGCTTGCTGCATAAAGTAAAAATAAATAAACATGTGATAACAATATTAAACTAAAACTCAGATGATTTCAATTGTGGGAGATGGCGGTGAGGTTGGGATGGAGCCTGAAGGAGAAATGAAAACTTGCTAAGGATCTTGTCTTATTAGGAGGATCATCTGTGTGCCAGTTAAACCCAAATGCTGGTTAAATACATATGTTAAAAATGTAAGGACTAAAACTCATTGAGGATGAGGAAGTGAGCATAGAGACAGGAGGATGACAGAGGAGGGGTGGTAGGAGAGAGAAAAGGAGCAGGAGAAAAGAGAAGACAAAAACCAAACACCTTCCCACTCAAGATAAACACACACATTTACAAATTCCCAAGTTTATGAAGAAACGTAATGATAGAAATAAAAACTGGGGGGATAAAAGCACAACACAAATTCACCCCAAACAAAACAATTTCATAGCATAATCTGACAAAGACTTCTAAAAGAAGAATGCACCATGGCCAGGTGGAGTGTATCCATATATGAAAGGTGAGCTCTTAAGAAATCTATTTATGGGGCAGTGCCTGTGGCTCAAAGGAGTAAGGTGCTGGCCCCATATGCCAGAGGTGAGGTGGCAGGTTCAAACCTAGCCCTGGCAAAAAAAAAAAAAAAAGAAAAGAAAAGAAAAAAGAAATCTATTTATGATTAAAAGGAATTGATGAACAGATTTAAAGGGGAAAAAAGGATAAGTTTATCTTGACAGAGGCTCCTAAATATTTAATAATAATACACAAGTCATTTCTGATTAAATGAACAAACCCTGGTAAAGGAAGAATTAGAGGAAACTGAATACCTGCTGAAGCTGAGAGCAATGTCAGAATTAAAGAAGAATGTTGATGCCCTCTGTCAAACGTACAAGGAGGAGGAGGCTTTCACTATTGTCTTTATCTTCAATCATCAACCCCCTCAAATAATCTCTAAATTCAAGGCAATCTAAATGAAAATCCCAAAGATTTATAATGGGGTTGGCAAACTGTTTCTAAATTACAACAGACCAAAGATGAAAGACTTGCTCTATTAGGCAGAAAAATAATAAGAAGCAAAATGGTAGGTGAAAGAGAAAACAAGGAGGAAAATAACTAAGTGTATATAGGCCTTTAGAAGTAGTAATGACATTTCAAAGCACTGAGGAGAGGATGGACAGCAACATTCCTAAATAACTACATTGAGACAGATGACTATTATTTTAAAAAGGTAGATTGTTACTTTATACCTTCCTCTCCTCACCCCTCCAAAGTCTAAATGGATTAAAAATCTAGAGGTCAGGCTCCGTGCCTGTAGCTCAGCAGCTAGGGCGCCAGCCACATACACTGGGGCTGGTGGGTTTGAATCCAGCTGAGGCTGCCAAACAGCAATGACACCTACAACCGGAAAAAAAAAAAAAATAGCCAGGCATTGTGGTGGGCGCCTGTAGTCCCAGCTACTTGGGAGGCTGAGATAAGAGAGTTGCTTAAGCCCAAGAATTTGAGGTTGCTGTGAGCTATGACACCATGGCACTGTACTGAGGGGGACAGAATGAGATTTGGTCTCAAAAAAAAAAAAAAATCTAAAAGTGAAAATCAAAATAATGGAAGCATTAAAACCATAAAGTAACCATAAAGTAAAAAAAAAAAATAATTAGTCCTGTAGTTAGGAATCTAAGGTACAGAAACACTTCAATAGGTGTGGAAAATTGGAAACAATGTAAGTATCTATAAACATGAGATTAGGCAAACTGTAGTGTTCCCATGCTAATAAATGCCACATATTTCTTAAGGTCAATTAAGGAGTTAAATCTATACGTAATATTGTGGAAATCTGGAAATATTATAAAATGTAATATTAAGTGAAAAAAATCCCATTTCTATAAGAATAAAAACTATGTTCTTATATTATGCTTAGGAAATATCCTGGAAGGATATATTAGTGAAGAGAATAAGATGTGTAACTAGGGAATGGAGATGTGTAGGGCCGTTCTCTTTTATGCTACATAATTCTGGATTATTATAATTTTTAATAGAACAGACATCTACGTATTTTCTTTTTTTTTTTTTTTTACGTATTTTCTTAGTTAACACTAAATATACTCATTAAACAACTCATGAACTATCCCATAATATTGGTTATCCTTATATTAGAAGGATATAAATATTAGAACAATATAAAACCGGTGAATAAAAGAGTGACCAAAAACCAAATGGAAAGATTTGCTTATTACCAAATTACTAAAAAGCAGGAAAGATGGTAGAAAAATGTTAGAATCTTATTATGCAAAGTAACAGCAGGTCTTTTCAAGACTAAAAATGGCACATACGCAACTTGTCACTGGTGCCTGTCTGGCAAGGTCCCACAGGTTCATGCTCAAATTCGGACTCACTGAAACACCTGCCCTCTTAATCTCGGGATAAGCATTCATACCTGCACACACCCCGAAGCAGACACCACAGGCGCCCACCCAGCCAGCCAACACACTCGGGTACAGAACACAGACACCTAGGCCCGAACCCAAATAAGCAACAGTGGTTCAGGGGAGTGCCCTGAGTGATTGCCCCCTATGTCTCTGGGCAAGAGGCTGGCCCCTTCTCCAGTTCCAAGTGAGCCTCCCAGCTGCACCCAGCTCTGGGTCGAGGTCTCACCCTGGCCTCTCAGTCTTCTGCGCGTCTCTCTTGCATCCCAGGGATCAGCACACATGGGTGTACACACACGAGCACACACACAGACATACAGAGGCATGTGCTATCTGTCTCTTTCTAAAACCAGGGACTATTCATGCTCTCCCCATTTCATGGATGAGGAGACAGAAGCCTAGGGCAGAGAGCAGTTGCTCTCACGGCCACCAACACCTTAGTGACAAAGCAAAGATAGACGGTACACAGGTGCCTGACTCCCAGCCTGAGCCAAGGTGTCCTCCCCACCAGTACAATTGGATTCCATCAGTGAAGCTGGGGCTTTCCAAAGGCATTGTAAGACATCCAAGCAGCCAGGCACCCCTGGCTGTCTCCTTGTCCATTGGCTACGTGTCTGAGGAATTTGGGCTCAGGGCTGTCCAAGCCCCAGCCACTCCATCCAGTCCCCAAAGCACAGCTACCCACACAACACCCCCCAGCTGCTCCATCCTTCCTACCCTGGACTCCCCTTACTTCTCCCTCCCAACTCTTCCTTCAGCCCCGTTTCTGAAAGCCAGGACATACCTCTGTGTGGCCGGCCAGAGCAGAGCCAGGCTGGCCAGCCAGTCTTCTTCTGGAGCCTCCAACCAGCTGGGAGCCTCAGTCCCTTCCTATTTATGCTTCTGTTGTTAGGGAGCAGAGAAGCAGAGAAGCAGAAAGAGGAAGTGATGCGGGCCCAAGACCTGTTTGCACAAATGACTTTTCATAATCATCCCTCTGCGTCTTAGAACTGTGGCGATGACTTTGCTTTGCTGTAATGAGTGTGACTTTTATTTCTGTCAGGACTTCTACCCCACTTCAACTTCCTATAAGCTCCTACACATGATTGAAGCTTCCGCTCACGCAGGGCCTCCTCCATGCAGCCTTCCCTGACTCCCCTGTGGGCAGGCAGAGGAAGGTGGCTGCGATAACCATGGCCACTGTGAGCCCAGAGCCAGCCAGATCTCGGCTGGCCTCCCAAGTCCATTACATCCTACAGTGTGACTTTATGCAAATCTCCTGCGAGTAAGTTCGCCAAGCCTAGACTACTTCATCTGTTATGTTCCCGGAAGCATGTCCAACCTGGAGGGGCTATGGTAGGAATCAGTGGCATGTGGCATGGGAAGACCTTAGTTCAGAGCTGGCTGCGGGAGAGACCCTGAAGGGGATTACTGGGGGCCCCAGTGTCCTCTGTTGCCTTGTCCCTCCCTGTGTCTGTCAGTCATGCGTGTTCATGACATCACTCATATTCCAAGCTGTCAGAGCAGGAGGAGCAGAAAGTACCTGGATTCTTGAAGAGGTTGAGACCTTGAGTGGCCCTGCATGGTACCGGTATGTCCAGACAATGACAAACCTTTTGTGGCTGGCTACTTTGAGTGGTTTTGCGGGTGCCTGCAGCTGGCAGCACCCTGTCTGCGGCATGCACCCTCTTACGTGCTATATATTCATGCTATATATTTGCTCCACAGACTCTCCCGAATCTTCCCCCAAGGTGACGCCGACCAGGCCCTTGCTACTCTGAGTGTGGTCCCCAGGCCAGCAGCAACATCGCCTGCTGCTGTATTGGAAACAGCACCTCAACCCTCACAGGTGCCCCAGTGAAGTGGAAGCCATTTAACCAGATCTCGGGGTGATGGGTGAGTGCATGACAGTTTGAGGAGCACTGAATGAAACCACTTATGGCCTCACCTTGAACTACTGTTTCTTTCCTCTGCATTTGATCTTTCTCATTATAACAGGGACCATGGCTGAGACCCTCAATGCCACCTGGCCCTGCTCCCCTTGGCTCCAGGTCCCCTGGCTTTGGGGAAGGGGTTAGAAGGAAGCCCATCCAGTTTTCATTTTATACCCTTATTTTGCCTTTCCCACTCAAAGTCTGACAGCTCCGGAGCTACACGTACCCACTTAGCTGAACAACTACTTGAACCAGTGAATTGACACAGGGAACTCCTCCATGCTTTTCTGTCCCCTCATGGCATGGATTGGCTCTTTGAACGATACCTGTTACCTGTGCCCAGCATTCAGATGCATATTGTCCAGTTCTTAGATCTGACCCTTCCTGGAGAGCCTGAGACCTCCGGCGACTCTGCCCCCTTCCTTCACCCACCACCTTGTGCACAGGGAGCTGAGGGCATTCCTGCCAGCCAGCATCCCCTCTAGGGACACTTTTTAAAACTCCAAGGTTTTGTCATTTTTTCCTGCAAATCTCATGACACTTTTATAATCCCAGAAAGATTCTGGTATCTGCAGGTTTTTATGCATCAGTTATTTTGTATGGCGTCTGGTCTGACCAGCAGTAAAGGTTGCAAGGAAGTAGTAGCTGTGATCGTAGCTATCTTATAATCTAAAGTAAATTGAGCATTTTCTGTCCTGTACAGGCCGTTGAGAAGTTATCAGGAAGTGATTGTCCATGTTTGAGGAATTGGTCATCTTTTCTTTGATCAGTTAGTATGTCTAGCTGAGAAGGCAGAATAGCGGGACAGTGTGATAAACCTTCCACTTACTTTGATATGATCTCAAATGCCCACTGTAAGTTTTTTATCCATCAAGGTCAGAGCCCCAGCCTGCAAATTAGTCCATCATTTAAATTAGTCTTCCCCACACAGCCCATTTTTATTAAATCATAACTGTATGCATTCATGCACTTATGGGGTACAGGTGCTGATTTTACATACAGTTTAGAAGCCAGCATGGCCATGGCCACAGCTATGTCACCCAGAGGCACAGACAGTCGTCCTGAGTTTCTATGTCCCCAGAAGCAGGTGTGAAACAGTCTCTCCAAAACAGGGACGTGAGTAGAGGCGGAGAGGTAGAGAGACAATAACCAGATGGGTCATAAGGACTTTCCCAAAGTTTTACCCTGGGCTGTACTATTTTTATAATCATTTAAAAAACATAATAATTTACGAAAATACATTTGAGGAACTGGGAGGAGCTGGCATGGAGCCCAAAGTGAAGGAGATGAGCCTGAGATGTGATGAGGGCCCAGACTGTAGGGGAATTTTGGGCCATGGAAAGGATTTGGGACTTGATCCTGTGGTCCCTGAGAAGCCGTGGGACCTGCCTGATCACATTTCCTTTTTTTTTTTTTAACAATATTTACATATTTAATTTGCATGCTTTATAATATTTTGTAAAGGATTCCAAGACTAAAATACCTTTCAATGCCGAAAGAAGGCAGTATACTTGATACCATCAAAAAAGAGCTAAAAGAGCAGAGATTACAGACCTCCCCTAAGTGATTTACTTTATTAAAATGTTCTCATATTACCTTGAATCAGTTCAGAGAGAACATGATTTTACACACACAAAAAATCTTTTTCTCATCACTTTACAGTTTGGTCTTGAAACTGAGCAATGACATATACATTATTTTTCTACATGAGACACACTCCTTGTGACAGTTTTTGCCAAACAACGTCAGGATAACTAGGTGTGTGGGAGTGACACTGAGGGATGGTAATGGGTTCAGTGTAGGCTTCTGAGCAATTACCGATCCCAATTAAATTGTGCTGGCACTGAATATTCAAAAATACAGGTCGGAATTTGACCTTCATTGTCCATCTTTTTTTTTTTTATTAAGTCATATACACATAGATTATGAATACATTTATGCATATGTGGGGTACAATGTGCTGTTTTTTTAATACAATTTGACATGCTTACATCAAACTAATTAATATAGTTTTGCTTCATTTACTTGATTATTGTGTTAAGACATTTATGTTCTACACTTGATAGATTTGACTTGTACCCTTACAATCTGCTCCATAAGTGTGGTCCCGCTGTTTACCCCCCCTCCATCAAACCTCCTTCCTCCTCTCCCTTCCCTCTCTATTTCTCTCCTTCATCCTGGGCTATAGTTGTGTTCTACCTTTCATAAGAAAGTGTGGGTAGATATAAGTTGGTTTCATAGAAGTACTGAGTACTTTTTCCTCCATTCTTGAGATACTTTACTCAGGAGAATATGTTCCAGGTTGCTCCACATAAACATAAAAGTGGTTAAGTCTCCATCTTTTTAAAGACTGCATAGTATTCCATGGCATACATATGCCATAATTTATTAATCCATTCATGGGTCAATGGGCACTTGGGCTTCTTCCATGACTTGGCTATTATGAATTGAGGTGCAATGGATATTCTGGCAGGTTACATTTCCAACAAAGGTCTGATAACCAGAATCCACAGAGAACTCAAACTTATTAATAAGAAAAGAACAAGTGATCCCATTTCATTATGGGCAAGAGACCTGAACAAAAGCTTCTCCGAAGAAGAAGGGCCCATGGCCTACAGACACATGAAAAAATGCTCATTATCTTTAATCAACAGAGAAATGCAAATCAAAACCACTTTGAGATGTCATCTAACTCCAGTAAGAGTAGCCCACATAACAAACTACAGATGTTGGTGTGGATGTGGAGAAAAGGAAACACTTCTCTATTGCTGATGGGAATGCAAGCCAATACATTCCTTTTGGAAAGAAGTTTGAAGAACACTCAGGGATCTAAAAATTGACCTGCTGTTGGATCCTGCAATTCCTCTACTAGGAGTATATCCAAAAGACCAAACATCACTTTGCAAAAAAGATATTTGCACCAGATTATTCACTGCAGCAGCACATTTCCTTTTTGAAGAGGTAGCTCTGGTTGCTGTGTTGGGAACAGTCAGAGGTAGGGACCTGAAGGGACTGGGCAGTCACTGGAGGAAGATGATGATGCTGGCTGAGACTTCAGTGCTGATAATGGCATAAAAGGCTAGGCGGATATAAGGAACAAAATACCAGGATCTGGCGGTTGCTTTGTCTGTGCACAAAGGAGCCAGGAAGGGTGGCCAC
>CAUYQV010102945.1:0-13013 GCA_963574575.1 Galagoides demidoff
GTTTTAAAACTATAACTGAGAAAATGACATGAAGGCTGTGTTGATCAGTTTGATGGAAGTATTTCAGATTGCATGTGAAAACCCCACACTGTACCCCAGAAGTGCATTAATGTACATAGTTACCATTCAATAAAAAAAAAATGAATAAAAATAAACCATTTGCTACTTCCTAAAAAAGAATGTTCAATAAATTTTAGAAAGTAAAAGAATATGTGGAGCACATTTCAGATAAGACTGAGTTCCATTAAAATCAGTTCCATTAAAATTCAGTTCCACTGAAATCATTAATAGGATATTATAAGAAAGAACTATTTTGAAATTCAATATTATACATCCATATAATTGTCGGGTCACATAAGGAATAACAATAAAAATTAGGGAAAAATCAAATCTAATATTATTGATAATAAGCCATATTAATATTTCTGATATACACCTAAAGTAGTACTTAGATGGAATCTTATAGTTGTAAACATTAATATTAGAGAAGAAAAGTTGAAAATATTTAAAATCATCACCTAAACTTTCACTTAAAGTGATATATAAAGAAGTAAATTATAGCCAAACAACAGAAATCAAAGATAGAAAACAGAAAAATATAAAAAATAAGAAAGGTAAGAGTTGTTTTTTGAGCATTTCAAAAAATTCACAACAACAACAAGAGCAACAACAAAAAAACACAGTAAACAAAAGCCCTGGAAAGCATGTAGCCAGATTGATCAGGAAAAAAAAAAAAATCCCACACACTATAATATCAAGAATGAGTGAGGGTCACCACTATTTAACCTATAGGTAGTGAAAGTAAGAAAGAGAATATTTTATACAAGTTAATACCAACAAATTGGAAAACTCTAATAGAATAGACAAATTCTTTTAAAATTACAAATGAGCAAAACTCACATAACTCCACTTTACCTCCCCTCCTCATTTCTGCTCTCCCCAACTTGAACTGAAATAAGTTTTTCTCCTCTGAGGACATGAACTAAATGACCTACAAGCTTCATATTACTATCGTGTACATGGATATTTGCTTTTCTATTCTCATGATACTTTACTAAGAAGAATATGTTTCAACTTCACTCAGGTTAATACAGAAGATGTAAAGTCATCATCTTTTTTTTTTTTTAATGCCAGAATAGTATTCAATAGTACACATATGCCACAGTTTGTTAATCCATTCCTGAGTTGATGGGCATTTATGGTGTTTGCACATCTTGGTGATTGTAAATTGAGCTGTAATAAACAATCTAATGCAAATTTCTTTTTTAAAGGATATTTTTCCTTCTGGGTAGATGCTGAGTAGTGGGAAGATGGGGTCAAATGGGAAGTCTAAATTGAGTTCTTTTAGGATTCCCATACATCTTTCCAAAGAGACTGTATTAGTTTGCAGTCCTAATAGTGTAAAAGAGTTCCTCTCTTTTTATGTCTGGGCCAGCACCTGCAACTTTGGGATTTAGTGATATGGGCTAATCTTACTAGGGTTAGGTGGTGTCTAGGGGTGGTTTTGATGAGCATTTCCCTTATAATTAGGGACAATGAGAATTTTACCTGTTTGTCTGTTTGACTGTTCTCCTCAGAGGTTTTTTTCATATCTTTTGCCCAATGATAAATGGGAATGTTTGTTCTTTTTTTGTTCATTAATTTAGGTAACTATAGATTCTAGTTATTGAATGTTTGTCAGACTTGGAACATGCAAATATTTTTTCCTATTCTGAAGATTGCCTTTTTGCTGTCATTTTTGTGTCCTTAGCTGTGCAGAAGCTTTTCAATTTAGTTGAGTTCTATTTGTTTACTTTTTTTATTGTTGCAATTGCCACTCAAGTCTTCTTCATAAAAATCTTTCCCCAGGCCAACATCCTCAAGAGTTTTTACACTTTCATCTAAGATTTTTATCATTTCATGCCTTAGATGAAATACATCTTGAGTCAATTTTTGTTAGTGGTAAAAACTGCATTTCCAGTTTTGGTCATTTACATGTGGTTATCCAATTCTCCCAGCAGTATTTATTGAATAGGGATTTTTTTCCCACTGTATGCTTTTGTTTGGCTTATCAGATGGCTATAAGGGACTGGTTTCATCTCTTAGTTTTCTATTCAGTTCCATATGTCTATGTGTATACTTTTATGCTAATTCCACGTTGTTTTGGTCACTGTGGACTTATAATTTCGCTTAAAGTCTGGTAGAGTGATGCCTCCAGCTTTGTTTTTATCATTAAAATTTGCCGTGGCTATAAGTTTTTTCTCTGGTTCCATATGAAATGAAGAACTATTTTCTTCTGTTCTTTGAAGTATGATTTTGGTATTTTCATGAGGATTGCACTGATCTGTAGATTGCTTTGGGAATTGTAGACATCTTAACAATGTTGATGCTTCCCAACAAATAACATGGTAGGCTTTTCCATTTGTTAAGGTCTTCTGCTATTTATTTTCTTAGAGTTTCTTAATTTTCTTTATAGAGGTCCTTCACCTCTTTTGTTAGGTGTATTCCTAAGTTTTTCATTTTCTTTGAAACTATTATAAGTGCAATTGTGTCCTTGATCAGTTTCTCAACTTGGCTGTTCTTGGCATATACAAAGGCTACTAATTTGTGGACATGGATTTTATAGCCTGAGACATTGCTGTATTTCTTGATCACTTCCAGAAGTCTTGTGGTTAGGTCTCTTGAGTTTTCTAAGTATAAAATTATAGCATCAGCAAAGAGTGAGAGGTTGACCTCCTTTGCCCCTGTTTGGAGGCCCTTTATATCCTTCTCTAATCTGATGCAATGGCTAGAACTTCTAGCTCTGTGTTGAATAGTATTGGAAATAATGGACATCTTTGTCTGGTTCTAGTTCTAAATGAAAAAACTTTCAGTTTTACTCCATCAGTATTATATTAACTGTGGTTTTAATGTAGATAGCTTCAATCACTTTAAGAAAAATGCCACCTATACTTACAGTTTTAAGCATTCTTCTTAGAAAGGGATGCTGAATGTTGTCAAATGCTTCTGAATCTACAGAGAGGATAATACAGTCTTTGTTTTTACTTCTATTAATATGGTCAATTACAGTTATGGATTTGGGTGTGTTGAACCAGACTTGCATCCCTGCATGAAATCTACTTGATTGTGATGTGCATTTTTTAAATGTGCAGCTGTAATCTATTGGCTAAGATTTTTCCTGTGCATTTTTTCATGGATATTCATTAGTGAAATTGGTCTGTGGCTCTCCCTTTTAGTTGGGTCTTTTCCTGGTTTTGTATCAGGGTCATGAATGCTTCATAGACTGCGTTTGAGAATATTGCTTCCTTCTCAATATTTTGGAAGTTTCTGCAGTATATGTACAGGCTCTTCATTGAAGATTTGATACAATTCTAATGTGAAGCCTTCTGTTCTAGGGATTTTTTTTTTTATTTTATAGAAAGTGTTTTTTTTTTTTAATTGTTTCTTCAATATCAGTGCTTGATATTGATCTATTCTTCCTGGTTAAGTCTAGGGAAATGGTGTGATTCCAGGTACTGATCCATTTCTTCCACATTGTTACATTTCTGGGCATACAGTTTCATGTAGTATTCAGGGGTAATCTCTTGCATCTGCTATTATTTCTACTTTTTCATTGTTGAGTGGGGTTATTATAGATTTTACTTTTTGGTTTCCATTTCATCTAGCCAAAGATTTATCATTTTTATTTAACTTTTCAAAGAACCAACTGCTTGTTTCATCAATTTTCTGACTAATTTTTTGTTCAGTTTCATTTATTTCTTATTTAATTTCAGTAATTGCTTTTCTTATTTAATTTCAGTTATTGCTATGTTTGGGATTACATTGTTCTTCCTTTTCCATTTCCTTGAGAAGATTCATTAGGTTGTTGATATGCTTGCTTTCTTTTTTATCAGATGTGGGCATCTACATGAGATATATTTCCCTCTTAAATCTGTTTTTGCAACATCCCACAGGTTTTGTGACTTGTGTCTTCATTGTTATGTTTAAAGAATTTAAGCATTTTCTCCTGTCTCTCTTCCTTGACACAACTGTCCATTCAACATAAGGTTGTTTAGTTTCCATGCCTTTGTGTGGTGATGAAAATTTTTATTGAAGTTGAGTTCCACTTTTATTGCCTTGTCTGAAAAGATGTAAGGTGAAATTTCAATTCTTTTGATTTTGTTGAGGTTAGATTTTTGTTTTAAAATATAATCTATTTTGGAGAATGTTCCATAGGCTGACAAGAAGAACTTATAGTCCTTATCTTTGGGATTGTGTATTGTATGTGTCTATTAAGCCTAGTTGTTCTAAGTTCATGTTTAAGTTCTCATCTCTTTGCTTAATTTCTGTTTATGGTATCTGTCCACCTCTGTAAGAGGAGTGTTAAAGTCCTCTGCTACTATGATATTATAGGATATGACATTGCTCCGAACAACTAAACTCTGTTGCATAAATCTGGGAGCATTCATGTTGGTGCATAAATATTTACAATTGAAGTGTCTTCTTGTTGTATTGTTCCCTTGACGAGTATGAAGTGATCATCTTTGTCTTTATTGAATTTGATTGCTTTAAATTCACTTCTATCTGAAAATAAGATTATGACCCTTCCTTTATTTTGATTTCTATTTGCCTGAAATATTTTTTTCCATCTCCTCAACCTAAGTCTTCTTTTTTCCTATAAGGCAAGGTGTGTTTCTTGGAGACAGCATATAGATGGCTTGTGCTTTTTTATCCAATCACACAATCTGTGTGTCCCTTCAATGGGGAAATTCAACCATTAACATTTATTGAGAGAATTGATAAGTGTGGTGAAATTCTACTCATTTTATTTTGTGAAAGTCCCTTGCTTAGTTTTATCCCTTTCACCATTGTGAAAGTTAGGTTTTGTTCTTTAGTTTCTGGGTGTTTACTTTGTTGGAGGACCATTGTGATGGTCAGTATGGAGAATAGGTCAGTGTAGAGAATAGGCCCTGTAGAGCTGGTCTTGTTTTAACAAATTTCCTCAATGTTTGCATATTAGTAAAATATTTGATTTCTCCAACAATTCTGAAGCTTTGTTTAACAGGATACAGAATTTTAGGCTGAAACTTATTCTATTTAAGAAAGTTGAAGTGGGTGGCACCTGTGGCCCAAAGGAGTAGGGCACCAGCCCCATATACTGGAGGTGGCAGGTTTAAATCCAGCCCTGACTAAAAAATGCAAAAAAAAAAAAAAAAAAGAAAGAAAGTTAAAGTTAGATGAACATTCTCTTCTTGTCTTGGAAAATTTTAGCTTAAAAGTTTATTGTCAATTTGATGGATCTGTCCCTGTAAATCAGTTGGCACTTACTAGTAGCTCCTTACAGAATTTTCTCTTTTGTTTTTACTTTGTACAAGTACATTACAATATGTCTTGGAGATGCTCTGTGTTCAGATATCCCTCTGAAAAGAGTATTTCAGAATCTTTAGCTAAACTTGGGAAATTTTCATATATACTATCCTCTTTAAGGGCCTCCATTTCTTTGGGACATTCTGCTTCCCCTTCAGGAATACCTGTAATTTGTATGTTTGAACCCTTCATGAAGTATCATAATCTTTGAGGGAATTTTCTTCTTTCTTTCTTCTTTTCTGCCTCTTTAATTATCTGAGTTAACTCAAGAGCTTTATCTTCTAGCTCTAGATTCTTTCTTATCTATGGTCTAACCTGTTATTGATATTTTCTACTGCATCTTTAAGTTCCCTAATTGACACCATCAATTCTTTAAGCTCTACCATATCCTTTCTATATTCTTCATATCTTTTATCCAATGTTGGTTCTGTTTTTCTTTCTTATTAATTCCGTTTATTGTCTTTGGCATACATATTTTAAATTTCCTTTCTGTCATTTTCATACATTCTTTATAGGTGAAATTATCTGGAGTAGCTGCCACCCTCATCCCTTGGGGTGGTTGCTGTGTTTTGGTTTTTCATGTTGCCAGAATTTTTCTGTTGGTTACTCCTCATGCATGTTTTCTTCTTGTTCATTTCATTCCCCTACTTTTCCCTCTCACTGCCTTATACACTTTAAATTACCTTGTATCAGACCTCAGGTGTTGAAGTGCCTGTTTTGTATAAGATCACAAGGCAGAGAAGTGTAAAGAGTGAGAAGGCAGAAAGAAAAGAAAAAATTAAATAGAAAAAAAAAGAGAATGGGTGTGAAAGAAGAGAAGCAGAGTGACAGGACAAATGGTGATTTTTGGGTAGGATGCCATGACCACACCCAAAAATTTAGACTTTGGGAATCTGGGTTGGGCAGGTCCTTCCAAGTCAGGAGCTCCTTACTTGGCTATGCAAAAGCAGTACCACACCTCTACAAACTATGAATGGAGGAAAATAATGTCACAGTAGGGACCTGCCAAAACAGTCTTTCCAATAGCCAAAGATAGAAGGACACCGTAGACCATGACCTCTTGATCTCCTTTATTGATAACAATACTATGACCCCCCCCAACCAGACCAATGCCATAATCCCCCAGCACTCAGAGAAAAGATAAAAAATATAGATACAGGAAATTAAAAATACAATTATATAAGATAAGGGGGTAAGAGGAATTATCTTATCTGCAGTATGAGAAAATTTTGTGGGAAGTTGAAATAAAATAGAAAAATATCTACCAAAAGAGAGATAAAAGGAGAGAAATAAAAAATTAAAGGAGAATAAAAGGTGCTCAAAACCATAACAAAAACAGAAGAACCTTTTCTAGTAACAAAAGTAAAAATGAAAAAAATAAAAATATAACCAATAGGCAACCCCCCCAAATGTGTGTATAATTATATATATGTGTATGTAAATATGTACATATATATGTGTGTATAATATATATATATACATATTATAATATATTGCCTGGACATCAGGTGGTGCTATGGTGTCATGAGATTGGGAACACATAGGCTGGTGGAGGGCCAAAAGCCACCCATTAGTTGCTGAAGAAATTGGGTCTTGACTTCCTGACTTATTTGACCTTAATCTGGGCCTTGATGTTTCATCAGAATTCAGTCCCCATGAGATGGGGTCCTAAAGGTCTCACCAGATCCTTTAGGAAGCACATCGTGGAGTGCCCACTGGCAACAATTCCTAGGTGTTCATTGGCCACTCAGTTCACCCCAAGGTTGGATGCCCGAGCTCAGCATGCACCAGAAGTGGTTGTGCACTAGAAATCTATGGACTGTTTCTCACACATGGGCTTCCCACAATGGCAGCACCCACACAGCAGCCAAACCAATGGAAGTTCAACCCCACTGGATATTCAATCCTGGATGCTGGACACTGTTTGAACCCACTTACTCATTCAAGCTTTCCAAAGCCACTCCAGTGAGCAAGGTTAGCCCATAATCAAAAGCTGTAGGACAATCTTACTTGTTTCCAATGGTCTGGGAAAGCTGGCTGGCTGTTCCCTGACTGTTCCCCTAGCACTTGCTTTCTGTATTGGTTTTCCTCAGCTCCATATAACCTCACTAAACCCTGCTTCACCACTTATCCTTTGTGCCCCAGAGTGATGTTGTCCCTGGGTGGGTTCCCCCAGCCAGAGGTGGTTGAAACGTTCTTTCCCCTGCCTTGACTTAGGTGGCTAGTAAGAAGTTTCCTGTTCTCCATCCCTCCTAATGTCTTATATGTTAAATAATAGAATAATTTTTAATTTCTACTTAGTAGAAATATTATACTAAAGTAATAATATTGTAAAGTAAAAATATTGAACTTATAACAGTTACATGCATTATCTACATTAAAAAAACAAAAATCCTTTACAATTTAAAATTATTTCTGTGACACTCTGAGTATTTTTATCACAGGAATATTTTATTTAAAACTTTTTAAATTTTTAATTTACTTTTACATAATATTCTAGCATCAACATATTGTTAATAAAAGGTTTTTCTTTTACTTCCTTGATTTTTTATTCAATCTGATTTTATTCTTTCTCTGAGTAACATCAAACATCATTACAACCCACTTGAAATATTTTTGCACATGGTAGATTATCAGCATCTTCATTTGTGTATATGTAGACTTTGCAAGCAACATTTTAATTTTTTCCTTCCTTTGCTTTCTCCTCTTCCTCCTACATTTGTTAACTTTCCTTAGCCTTTGCCTTATTTTCTTACTATCTCTACTAACCTATGTTAGGTTAGGGAGTTAGACATGAACAGGTTGGATGTGGATGCTATTTTGGTCTGGGTTGGGTCAGGCTGGCCTATGGTTTTGGGGGAACAGGGATAATTGAGACCTAGCAGGTGCAAAGCCTTGTAGATGGGTTGTTTGGGGGAGCTGGTGTTTTGGGGAACTGATTAATGTTTCAGGGACTTTCTGACATGAACAAACAGATGTGGTCCATCTGACTTGAGTTGTTTTGGGAACAGTCTGATTGAGACTTTAGGGGAAAGGCTCTCACAAAAAAAAAAGAGAGAGAGAGAGAGAGAGAGCGAGAGAGAGAGAGAGAAGCCACAGCCTAAATAGAGGGTTAGAGGGTCTTTGAAGCATGGTACAATTGAGGTAACAGTGTACCTAAGCAAGCTACCATTTCTAACACAGTAAAAATCACACCTACCAATGTCAGGACAGTTTACACATACCTGGAAATGCCCAGAAATTACCTTACATGGAATTCCCCACTTTTTTCCATGAAAATCCATGAATATTCCACCCTCCATTTAACATAAAATTAGAAAATAAGCATAAAAGTAGAAATCTTGTTGAACTCAGTGTTTGTTGAACGTGCAGGGGTTAGCCCATTCCTTCTTTGGAATGCACTGTTCTTTAATACAGCATTTTAACACTTTCCCTGATCACACCTGCTTTCTCTGCTCATTCATTCTGTTGACTGGATACCAGTAACCATTCTTCAGTACTGTAAACTAAGAATCCAGGAACATGGAGAACTGCCATCTCATCCCTCCAGCTGTAACACCTGCATTTTACTACAGTAATGAGTCACACCCTTTATTTGGAATGTGCTGATAATTATCTACATTGTAAACAGCCACAATATATTCTTCAAAAATGAAACAACTATTTGCTGCAATTATCACCAAATTACATATAATATGTGTATAGAAACAGATATTTTTAAAGAGTAACAATGATGGGATCTTCATTTTATGTTACATATTATATATATTTGGAATTATAATCATTGCTTTGTTTACATTTAAATAACCATTCATTTATGAAAATAGAGTAAATATGGCTTGGACAGAAAATCAGATCTTGAATCAGAAATTAAGATTCTAAGCACAATATATCATTTAACACTATTAAAAATATAATGACATTTTATTTTTGCTTTAAGATGTTAGATTTTGAGGATCAAGTCATAAAAACTATTATCCCCATTTAGATATGCCCTTTCTCCCCTTGGGGTCGTGAAGCAGATGCTCAGACTTATCTGCAACCACACAATCTTCTTCATTCATAACAATAATAAGCTTTACTCATGGTGCTTACTCAAGAAATCATGAAGTGAAGTTTAGAATATTTAAGATTTATTTCTGATGATATTTACAGAAAAGCTTAGATATCTTATCAGTGAGTAAAGTCAATTTTCAGAGTTTTATTTCCCTTGGTAGAAATTGAATCAGTAAATGCAGCAGACCCATTTTATACTAAGGTTTTGTTAGATATTCTTGCTTAGGTCATTATTCCTTTTTCTTCCTTGCTTTCCATTTTATTCCAGTAAAAGGGATAATGGGAATGAAGAGGGTGAAGAATAGATAGATTTAACTTGGAATATCAACCTGAGTCACACATTACATTTACCTGAAGGACTTTTATAAAATATTAAAGACTTGGGGATTTGGACCCATTGATTTGGTATGGTGGCCACTATTCGTATTTTTAAAGACCTCCAAAGGTTTTAATGCTTTAGTGCTTAAGCCATATGATTTCCATTAGGCTAGTGGTTGTGTAGTGATTATCTTAACTTTAAGATAAAATTTTTCATTTCTGACTAAATGCAAAGTTGAGGGAGAATGCTTTTGTCTCAGGCTGTCTTTCCCTATCCTTCACCCCAGTTTTTGTTTCATTATTTTAAGAAGGATTAAGTATAGCAATGTAATTTGAAAATGTAGCAGCCTTTTTGTAATCTTAAAGAGTGATATTTCCACCTCCCAACAATGGAAGATTAAACATGAAGAAATTGGATCCTTTATGAGATTAAATTGATAAATCACTCCTACAAGTTTCTTCAGACATGAGCCATAAATATCCTTTGTAAATTTTCCGTTATCTGTCACTCAATATATTCTAAATTATTTCTTTATAGAGGTGAAATTCAACTTTTAATACTTAATGCAGATATATTAAAATCAATTTTTAAGAACTATATTTAAATCACCATAATATCTTTCATCTATTGATTTACAAAAATTTAGAATATTATAGTGTACAAATGTTTTTGTTAAATGGATTGTTTTCATACTGCTTGACTCAAAGTTGTGTGTGCCCATCACCCAAATAGTGTACATTGTACCTCTTATGTATGATTTTATTCATTTCTTCCTTCTTCCCCACCAGTTTGATGTCAGTTGAATTTTACTTCTATCTGTGCACAGGAATGTTGATCTGTTAGTTCCAATTTAATAGTGAATTTGTGAGATGTTTATTTTTCCATTCTTGCAATACTTCACTTTGGAGAATGGTCTCTAGTACCATCCATATTGTTGTAAAATATATTGATTTATTTTTTGCGACTGAGTAGTACTCCATGGCATACATGCACCACATTTTATTAATCTTCTTATGAATCGATTGGCAGTTAGGCTGATTCTACACCTTTTGATTGTGCATTGTGGTGCAATAAAAATTCTAGTTTTTGATTAAATTAAAAAGCTTAATTTATCTGTCTAAAATTCTTGGTTATTTTTACACCAAGAATGACTTAAATTTTCATAAAACAGAGATGGACAATCTTCATGTATTTATTTACAGTATTTATGATTATGCATTTACTTGTATGCTTATATATTATAATATATAAAAGTACTACCTGTATTTATAATTTTAACACAGAATGTGCTTTAGGGCCTGATATTTCAAGAATGCTTTGCTATACCAAATCATTCTCTGAGGTAACAATTGTACCAGGTCTTATTGCAACAAGTAATAAGAAGCAATGACTTCCTCTAACAAGAAAATTCCATCTCCCAAGAACATTCTTTTAGAGACTCCTGAATGTGTTATCTGCCTTGAAAGGATGGTCTATCTACATTGCTATTTTCTCCTTTTATATTCAATATTTGAAATTTAGTTCAGGTGCAGACTAGAGAAACAATTCCACCTCACACTGCTACAACCAGTTTTTCTTCAGTGCCCTTCCATTCACAGTAAAGGAAGGTTAGCAGACTCATGCAAAATTACTTTAAAGGAGATCAACACTGCTCCCTCGTCTCTGTGAGGTCTTCAGCTAGCTTGGCCATGGTCCAAAGAGGAAAGACTCAAGAAGAGGGTATGTTGCTGATAATGAGAATGATACTCTACGCGAAGATGTCAGGTTTTTTGGACTTTTGCCAATGAATACATCACTAGAAGTTGGAAGTAACTTGGTTTCCCTCCAACAATCACATACTGAGAAACATAAATACATAAAAACATAAAGGGTTCTTTTCATTATCAATGTATTATTGCCTAATTATGAATTGAATTATACTCATCAAATGTTGAAAAGTTTCTTAAAAATGTGAATACATTTAACATAAGCAATAAAAAAAATCAGGCAGCGCCTGTAGTTCAGTGAGTAGGGCACTGGCCCCATATACTGAGGGTGGCAGGTTCAAAACCAGCCCTGGCCAAACTGCAACAACAACAAAAAATAGCCTGGCATGTGGTGGGCACCTGTAGTCCCAGATACTCAGGAGGCCAAGGCAAGAGAATGACCTAAGCCCAAGAGCTGGAGGTGGCGCTGAGCTGTGACACCATGGCACTCTACCAAGGGCAACAAGGTGAGACTGTCTCTTAAAAAAAAAAAAATCTTTATCATAGTGTATTATAAACTAGAAGTGATCTTTATCAAAATTTTATTGATGTGAAGATTCATATTAACACTAAGTTTTATATCCATTTTCATTTTGTCATAGACCTGTAAAAACCAAACTTCAAACCCATAAATTCTTGTGAATTTATACAAACGTATCTTATGTTAAAAATATATTTAGTTACCCATTCTAAATAAAGCATGCTGCGTGCCATAGATGATCTAAAACAATGAGAAATTCCATCAATATCAAGTGAAAATTTTACTGATATGTATGTTTTTCTGAACTCATTAATTTTTTATTTCATAAATAATGCTCATTATGTGCTTGATGTGTTTTGAAACACTGAATATGAAAATAATGAACAAGGTAAACATGATTCCATCTCTCTCATAAGGCTTTACAAAATCGACTAATGTTAAACACATAAATAAATCATTAAAAGAACAAAAATATTATACGGGTTTTCAATTTTAATATATCTTTCAATTAGCCTAATTCTCTACCAAATTGAGAATTACATAATTTTAAAATAATTTAATCAAATATTATTTTATGTATGTTGATATACATAATGTCTTCTTACTACCCCAAGGAAGGGTACACATGAGCTCCTAATACACTTTGCAGTTTGTCATAACAAAGGAAGCAGAACATACAAAGTTACATGATATAAACAACCAAGGTTGTTTACTTAGGGATTAAGATAACTAAAATTCTGTGTGATATTACTAATTGATGTTAATATAATAAATGTTTGATATTTTAATACAGGCAATTTAAACTTTAAACATCACACTCAGAATTCTAAATATAAATTGTAATAATTTCAAATTAAAATATCAGACTACAGGCTCGGCGCCTGTGGCTCAATCGGCTAAGACGCCAGCCACCTACACCCAGCCCAGACCCGCCAAACAACAATGGTGGCTGCAACCAAAAAATGGCTGGGCCTTGTGGCGGGTGCCTGTGGTCCCAGCTACTTGGGAGGCGGAGGCAGGAGACTCGCTTGAGTCCAGGAGTTGGAGGTTGCTATGAGCTGTGATGCCATGGCACTCTACCTAGGGG